>CAUYRH010048938.1:0-49227 GCA_963574655.1 Perodicticus potto | reverse complement strand
TTGGGATGGAGGGAGGGTAATTGGTGGGACCATACCTATGGGGCATCTTAGAAGGGTACAGGCGAACCTTACTAAATGCAGAATACAAATGTCTTCATACAATAACTAAGAAAATGCCATGAAGGCTATGTTAATCAGTTTGATGAAAATAGTTCAGATTGCATATGAAACCAGCACTTTGTACCCCTTGATTGTGCTAATGTACACAGCTATGATTTAATAATAAAAACAATAAAAAAAAGAATATGGTGTCTTATTACCTATAGTCACCATGTTGCAAAATAGATCTCTGAACGTATTTTTTCTTTCTAAGTGAAATTTTGTATTCTTTGATCTGCGGCCTGTTCCCTGATCATCCCAGCCCCTGGCAATCAGCATTCTACTTTTTACTCCTATGAAATTAACTTTTTTTGATTCTTCATATGAGTGAGAGCTACATCATAAATCTACAGACTTATTTTTGAGTTCTCTATTCTGTTCCAGTGGTCTATTTTTATACCAGTACCATGATGTTTTGGTCATTTTGTACCATATTTTTAAGCCAGGTAGTATGATGCCTCCAGCTTTGCTATTTTTGCTCAGCATTGCTTTGGCTAGTCAGGATCGTTTATGATTTCACATAGATTTTAGAATATTACTTTTCTATTTTTCTGTCACTGTTATTTTGATATGGGTTGCATTGAAACAATATAAATTTTAGAATTTTACTTTTCTATTTTTGTGTCACTGGTACTTTGATATGGATTGCATTGAAACAATAAATTACTTTGAGTAATATAGACATTTTAACAGTATCAAATCTTTCAATCCATAGCAAGGGATATCTTTCCTCTTTTCTGTCTTCTTGTCCTCTTTAATTTCTTTTGTTGGGGTTTTATAGTTTTTATTTCAGAAATCTTTCACTTCCCTGGTTAAATGTATTCTCAGGTATTTTTTGTGCTATTTAAATGGCATTGCTTTCTTGATAAACATTTTGAATTTTTGATGCCACAGTTTGCATATTTTATTGTGTATCCTCTAACAAATTATTATAGCTACTATTATTTTTAAGAGTTTTGACTTTTAACATTCATATTAAAGATGTAATTGATTTACTTACCACCATTATAATATTAAAAGATTTTGGATTTGCCTGTATTGTTAATTTTAGCTGGGAGCTTTACATCTTCAGATTTTTTTTTTCAGATTCTTCGATTGTGAAAAAGAGCCCTTCAGCATCTTGTATAAAATAGGTATGGTAGTGATAAACTCTTAGCTTTTGTAAAGCTGGAAAAGTCTTTATCTCTTCTTACTTGAAAGACAGTGGTGCTAGGTAGAGTGTTCTTGGTTGGCTGTTATTTTCCTTCAAATGTTGAGTATATCATGCTACTCTCCCCTGTCTGTGCAGTTTCTGCTGAGAAATCTGCTGCCAGCTGCATCGGAGCCCCTTTGTATGTTATTCACTTTTTCCTCTTGCTGCTTTCAAAATCCTCTCTGTGTCTTGACTCTTTGATTATTTCCTTATAATGTCTTGGGGTAGTCTCCTTTGGATGTAATCTGATTGGAGACCTTTATCCTTCCTGTATATGAATATTTACATCTTTCTCCATGTTTAGAAACTTTTCTGGTACCATTTCTTTAAATAAACTTCATACCTCTTTATCTTTCTGTTTTCCTTCTTCAACCCCTGTGACTTGAGATCTTGCTCTTTTGCGACTGTTTCTTAAATCATATAAGCTGTCTTCATTTCTTTCCGTTTTTTCTCCTCTATCTATATATTTTCAAATAACCTATCTTCAATCTCATAGACTCTCTTTTCTGCTTGACCCACTCTGCTGTTGACGACTTCTACTGCATTTTTTTTTACTTCGTTTGTTGTATTTTTTTAGCTTTTCCGCTTGCTTTTTTAAATTATTATTTCAATCTCTTAAATTTCTATGTCTTATTACTTTTAGCTTTCCACATTTCATTGAATTGTTTCTCAGTATTTTCCTAAAGGTAACTGAGTTTCATTAAAATTATTTTGAAATTGTTATCAGGCAATCATCCATCTTCATTTCTTGAGGGTCATTCACTGTCAGCTTGTCTGTTTGTGATATTAAATTTTCTTAACTATCCTTAATCCTTATGATTATGAATCAGTGTCAGTGCATTTGAAGAATTATTATCCTTCACAGACTGGCTTTGTCTAAGAAACCTTGCAGAAGGCACAGCAGTGAAGTACCAGACCCATGCTGCAGCTGTGATGACTGTGGCACCACCAGAGCTAGGGCTCACTGTGGCAGGCACAGTGCTGGGGCAGGTAGAAGCCTGGGGTCACTAAAGGCTGCCTGATGCAGAGGACTCTGTGGAGTCAGGGGCCACTGACACTGGCCAAGCAGTGGAATAGGCCAGATACTGAGTTTACCATTCAAGCACTAAACCTGGAGCTGTGGGGCAGTTCTAGAGGCTCATCTAAATATTTAATTATTTTGTAACTTACAACAAATGACCCAATATTTTACATATTGTGTCAAGGATCAGCATAAGGAAAGAAAAATTGCACTCAAAGGGATTTTACATTTAATTTTACCTTGTGAAATAATAAAATTATAAAGCACAAGAACTGGGAGAGCACTATGTATTAACCGCCTACAGAGAAACAGGTGTGGAAGGGGAAAGAATTGGCCTTTTCACAGGAAAACAGCTTTACAGAGACTAAATTACTGATCAGCATTTAGCTAGAGTCCCAGCCTCTGTGATGAGATCCAAGTTTTTCAACATGATGTGTGTTTCATCCTTCTTGAATCGGGCAAGAAGAATCAAAGGTTTTACCAATGAGAAATGAGGAGCCCTGCCAAAATTCCAGGCAGCCCCACACACTTACTGGGCGTCTACCGAGGGCCAGGTTCTGTGCCAAGGGCTCTGGGGGATGGAGTTGAGTAAGTTGTGGTCATCGCTCTCTCATTTCGTGGTGAAAGCAGGCACACACACAAGTAATTGGATTCCAGGGCATACTGTGATAAATGTTATCTTAGATCACTGGAGGAGACAGGTCACACGACTGGAATAGCATGAAGTCAGGCCGGAGGCAGAGGACATGCTGTTATTTAACGGCCCTATCAGGTTCATCTCCCAGCTTGGCAAAGGGCCCAAACCCCTGTAGCTTCTTGTCCTGCGTGTTCTGGGTCATAGGAAGCTTCCATCGACTTCCCCCGGAGTCTACTGGTAAAGCTGCTGGAGTCTGAGAATGTATAAAAGCAGATGTGACAGAGAGATTTGTTTCCATGTTTTAAAGTACATTATGCCCTTTTAACATACACCATCCTAGTTGCCCATGGACTGCTTAAAGTTCACCTCTCATCTCCCCTTGCACCTCATGGGAGGTGCCGAACATCAGCGTCCTTAGTTTCTATGCATCCAGAAATTTTTTAGCACACTCACCTTTGCCCAAACCATTTCCATGTTTGCCTCCCAACAGAAAAAGTGAGGTGCTGGAGGAGAAAGCTCTTCAGAAGCGTTATTGAATTCAACACTCCATCAAATGTATTACATTTAACCTTCTGCTAATTTTTAAGCTGCTCCCCATTTCCTAGCTTGCTATCAACTTTTCCAAAATGCCCTCAAACTTAGAACTAAAAAGGAGAGGAAAGAAATGAGGCCTTTATTTACAAAATGTCACATGATACGAAATAGATCACAAAAAACCAAGGGTGAGGAGAGAAATTAACTTGAAAGAAAAACAGAGGTGAAGAGTTGACTGGAATCCCAGAGGGTTGAGCTCTGTCCCGGGATCTGTCTGACATCTGGGCATGCTGTTCCCCTCTCTGAGTCTCAGACTCCTTGACTGTCAAACAGAAGGGCTGATTAGATTTATTGCCAAGACTATTTTCAATGACCTATCATTTCATTATGGTTATTCTTTACAGTATCTGAAATGATAATAATGGCATAAGAATTTATAACTTACAAAGCAATTACAGACGCATTCCTCTCTCGTAAATATGTATACAACTGTGCTTTCAACATTCAGATTCTATGACTAGGATCTGATTGTACCAAAGAGGGAACGAAGTGCAGCTGAGGGGTTCTCCCCTGCAGGCACTCTGTGACGCTGAGTTGACCTCTGGGGCAGACCCTAACCTCGATCTCATTCCTGTGGTCACACTCAGGTCCAAAGCAACTGTTGGGGCTTAGGAAAGGCCTAGTCACTCATGTGAAGGGATCCAAAAAACCCTCAAATCTGTGCTTGTACACTTGCTGGCCAGACCCACAAACCAGACCTCAAGGAAGGCTTTTGGCAGAGAGCCTTTCTGAACCCTTCTTTCTTCATGACTCACAATTCCCAGCCTCTCATGCACACTTACAGCTCCAGTCACCATCTAAGGGTGATGATAACCAGGTCTGGAATTTTAACCTGATCTGGGGTTTCAGCCCATTCCCTACTTTTCTAATTAACTAATCGGCATCTCCACTGTGTCCTTAGAGCTCAGGGGTATCCACACTCACGTTGCCTTCCTCCATAAAGCATTTCATCCTGACCTCTCCAGCTTTTCCAACTATGCCGACATTTGCCATGGTAACTTGGTCTGAAAATTCCAGTTCAGCTCTGATTTCTTTTCTTAGAATCCTAATGCTAATCAGTGGTCCAATCCACCATATTTTTCCCACCATGCCTACCTCTATCATGCTTAGGTGGAATCATCACTTACTTGGACAGATACCTTAGCTTTTTAAAGTGTATTCCCCACTCATGCCCCTTTCTAATAATGTGCACCTCTAATTAAATTCACTTGAAGCATCTTTAGTCACTACCACACGGTCCGTTTTTTAAAAAGCTGGCACCCCAGGCCTTCTATAGTCTAGTACAATCAGCTATTTCAGCTGTACGTCTTGCCACTTGATGAACTAAGCATTATTATTGAAGCTCACCCCCCACCCATTCCTACACCTTTGTGACACTGATAACTTGAGTAGTTGGTGCTACCCTGTTTCTTCACACCTTTCTTAGTAAAGCATCATTTCTTCTCCAAGATGCAGCTTGAATGATTTCTCTCCTGTTACATGTCTCTTAGGCCAAATGTGTGCTCTTTACCTGAACTCCACAGCCCTGTCCTTTTTCATTTTTTTCCCCTCCTACAGGAGGGCACCGGGTGTACTCTGCCTCAAAATTTGGTCAGTTCTATATTTATTACTGTTTCTCTGCTAGGGTCTCAGTCCCATTGAACAAGGTCTGGACGTTCCTCATCAGTGTGCTCCGGGGTGGACCGGAGAGGACTGGGCAGGAACAGAAGTGGAACGACATCCACATGGGGGCGCTCAGTCGAGCAGAAAGAAACTGGACAGAAGATCGATGGCCAAGAGCTTCGCCAAGCCAACCTGTGGGTCCCTGGTTCACTGTGGACTCACACTCCAGGACTGTTATTTCTTATCTCACGCTGCAGGGCAGTGCGTATCTCTGGGGAACTCGACAGAGCAAATAGCTCAATAGGGTTTAGATTGAGTGAGTTTGAGGGGGGAATGGGAGAAAGAGGAAAGAGAGGAAAGGCCGCCACGGTCTTTCATCTGAGATTCATTCGATTAGTTCAGCTAGGAGGGTGACAGTTACAAGGGGGCTTCCCTTTATGGACTTTCACAGAAATACTATTTTTGTTATAATCAGAAACTCACAGAGCTGGGTAGGGCTTTAGAAAAAATGAAATTCAGAGCCAGAAAGTAGCTTACTCCAAAGTATGCATTTCAGTCAGCCACTAAAACCCAGATTTGCACTATTTATCCTGGGATCTAGTGTATCCTCTACGGACTGTTGTTCCTCCAGCCACCTTGTTAGTGACTTAGCTACCCCAGAGTTCAGAAGGCTACATAGCTACATTTAAGGAGTATTGATCGCGGAGCAACGGTGACAGATTGGATTTCCACAGCTCACCCTGGACCGTCCTTTATTGGTGTGAACTCATATGAGACTAAGCTGCCTGCCTGTCTGTCACCAGGCAGGGACTGTAAAGTCCTGGAGGACAGAGCCTTACCGACCCGTGTGTTCATCTCACAGCACCTCAGAAGGGCTTTACCTTAGTAAATAATCAATGGTGAATTGAATTGAAGCAACTTTCTGATAACCCATAGCTCTTCCCCATGCCTTTGTTCTTATTATAGTCACAAAAGAGGTTCCGACTTGACCTTGCTGGGTAAAATTCCTCTTGCAAAATAATTTGCTCTATGCATTCCTAATAGTTATTCAACTCCACAGCACAAGAATCCGGCTCCTCAACCCCCAAACCCAGGCTTTTGGACATGAAGTGACACACCGTGCCAAGCAAGCCCTCAGCACAGGGACGGTGTGTGCCCTGGGCCAGGCCTGGCCCTCCACCCCACAGGAGGCAGACCGGGGTCACGGCCATCTGGTGCTGAACCTCTGTTCCTCCCGCCAGGAAGGCGGTTTAGGCTTTCTCTTGCACAATGCACTGCAGGCAGAGGAGGTGGGGAGACAAAGAGATTGGGTCAGGTTGATTTCATCAGCATGGCAGCAGCTCCTCAGTATTTCTTTGAGAAAAGTTTGGCGCCTTAAGCAGAGCGAGCTCAGGCAGATTCCATTAAGAGGACACCTGAGCGGTCTGCAGGCTCCCCCTTCCCTCCCTCACCTCTCCTCTTTCTCCTGCTCCCAGGAAAGAATGCTTTCCCCCCTCTTAATCAAACGTAAACAGAGAAGGTTTAATTTCAATAAATGTAAACTTTTCTTCAATACAGAGTTCTCAACAGTAGATATTCAGAAGTAAGTATGCAATGCTTCAGCTATTTAAAAAAGATCATATTATTTAAAATAGCTGAAGCATTGCATACTTACTTCTGAATATCTACAGTCCCCAATTTTGGGGGTGTTTTTTTTTTTTTTGGTCTGGACACAAAAGTAATATGCTCATTATAGAAATGCTAGAAATGTTACTACATGTGCATACAAATATATCAATGTCCTTACATTTAATGGATCCTTTGGTATAAGAAATTTATAACTTTTTACTCAAATATATATTAAAACATTTTTTTCTGTTAGTAAATTTTCTTTCATAGCATACGTGGTCACATAGTACTACACTGTATTGTTACAATAAAATTTATTTAGTTCTATACTGTTGGACATTTAGAGTCCATTTCTGGGTTACTATATGCAACATGGTGATAGATCCTTGTAAAAAACGTTCCTTCACTGTACATATTCATATAGAAGAGAATAAGCTCCTCATTCCACTTTATGAGATGTGTCACTAACTCGGATTTTCAAAATTACCTAACAGATCTAAAATGGAACGGTAGGAGGTTTGAGAAGCTTGTGGAGAATGAGAGGGAGAAAGCAAAGAACCGAAACTGCAATGGCCAATGCTCTCTGCTCGTTACAGCCCACGGCTTACTGATGCCAAAACCTCCACTTATTAAACAACCTACCCCAAGATTCTCTCAGACTTTAATTGAGCCGTGTTTTCTTTAATTTACGCATCCCTTTAATGATAGTCCTAACACACCAAAAGAGCCATGTAGATCAGTCCATGAACCATGTCAACCAGCGTAGTTCAACAGGTGAAAGCAATTAGAGATATTTTATTCTTTACTTGTGAACATAAATGGACTTTGAAAAGGAACCAAATAATCCATAGCAACAGTTACAAATTTTAGCCACTGTCCTTAAGCTTACAATGACTATAATCCCCACGGTCCGAAGTCCTTTACTATCTGGATCAAGTTAGACTCTTTCTCAGGAAGAGCCATCTCTTCCCATTAGAAGAGAATAAAATGGAAAAGGGAGTAGAGAATCTGGTGAGCTAAGGGGAAGAACTCAATGTTAATCAGTTTTGTTCTGTCACCTAATCACTCCTCAAATATTTACTGCAACTAGACAGACCAGCAACTGAGTTGGTTCCAACAGAAAATATAAGTAGAAGAACAAAATCTCTACTATGAAATGGTTACACTTTTGTTGAAAAGGCAAGTAAATGGTGATTTTCTTATTTGATAAGATCATTGGTCTTCCATAACAAGAAGACAAGTGTTACTGGGGATTAGTTCTTTGCCTCTGTTCATTCAAAGAGGGAGGGGTACAGTCCCAGAACTTTAATTTCATCAACATTAGTTTATTTAACATATATGGGCAAGGAACACATTTGACACCTCCGCCTAACTCCAGGAGTTGAATTTACATAGACAACTAATAGTTTCATATATGAAACGATGATAAAGCCATTATTACAGGAGTTATATAAATAGCAAGTTCCAGTATATTTTAAAATAGAAATGGAACACTTATTGTGGGGTTAGTGAGAAGGGGTTTCAGAAAGAGAAACAGGAGGAAGTTGGACTTTGAAGAATTTCTCCTTTCTTTACTCCAAGTAGAGCTGCTAAAGGATGTAGAATTGGAGCTGAAGGATGATCTTGAACTAATACTACTTAATAAAATCAGCTTGGACTCCACTTGATCTTATTTCACAAATGTTTGGTAAGTATCACGTTAAGGTACCATGTCAAATTCTGAGAATTTGAAGGTTTAATACATAGAAACTCCACTTAAATTACTGTGAGGGGAAGACAAACATATTTGTGTTCTACTTTACAGTGTACAAACCTTATTCAAAACTGTTATTTCAAGTTTACCAAAAATTTGGTGGGGTTAATATTATTACCTCTATCTCATCCATAAAAATGAAACAAACCACATTGAACAAAAGCAAAGAAGAACAATAGGAACTCCCCTGGGTCTCTGTGTTCACTACTTGCCATAGATGACGCAGCATTTGAGTCATTTTATTTATATGACAGGCAGTCCCAGAGTTACAGATGAGATACATTCCTGAGAATGTCTTTAAGTCACATTTGTGTGTAGCTCAGATCCTTGAATAGTGCATATACGGGAATAACAATAATAATAACAGCAAAAATACTGTAATGGCTCATAAGCTGTAATAATAATAATACAGTATCAAGCTGTAATAATAATAATAGCCCTAGGACTCAGCGCCTGTGGCTCAATGGGCTAAGGTGCCAGTCATGTACACCTGAACTGGCGGGTTCGAATCCAGCCTGGGCCCGCCAATCAACATTGATGGCTGCAACCAAAAAATGCCTGGGCGTTGTGGCGGGTGCCTGTAGTCCCAGCTACTTGGGAGGTGGAGGCAAGAGGCTCGCTTGAGCCCAGGAATTGGAGATTACTATGAGCTGTGATGCCACAGCACTCTATTCAGAGTGACAGCTTGAGGCTCTGTCTCAAAAAAAAAAAAAATAATAATAATAGCCCTGTCCTGTGAGAATAAGTTACAGAAACTATTGTGTTCTTTATTTTAATTTAAATGAACAAACACAACTCATAAAAAGTTGAGTAGGAGAGAGGAGAAATTTCAGAAAAGAATGCTGAAAATTAACACTCACCTAATATTGCATCAGTGCTATACTAGCAGGAGTGTTATGCTTATTTTGATCATCTAACCAAATCAATCATAGCTATTCCATTTCAATGATTAATCTACTATGCTACTTTGTAATAATTAATCCTTTTTTTTTTTTGAGACAGTGTCTCACTGTCACCCTAGGTAAAGCGCTGTGGAGTCATAGCTTACAGCAACCTCAAACTCTTGGGCTCAAGTGATCCTCTTGCCTCAGCCTCCTGAGTAGCTACGACTAAGCACCACTACGCCCAGTTATAATCGACGCTTTCATTGGAGCACTGACTTTCACATATTCCATTATTCTCACTTTATCCCTTATATTATAATTGTCGAAGCCTAATACTTCCCCAACTAGTGATGGCATCTGGCATTTCTCCAAATGCTTAATTATTTCTACTTTCACTTGCATTGTAATCATCTTACTCTTCACTGCAGGCTCACAAGGACTTGCAGTGGATGTCCGCCCTGGAGGTTTGGTCATAAGGGTAAATGCAGACTCACGAAACTGGGTAAAACGTTAAAAGAAAAGTGATGCTGTGCGGAAGTGACTAAAGGATGAGACTGGTGTCGACATAAAGACACAAAGCACTTACGCCAGGTGGGTTTGTTTACATGCACAGAAGAAAAGAGCTCCCAAACTGTTAATTTCATTACTTAAGTATAAATTATCTTTATGGGGTGCCTCGGGAGCCTGTTCGTAAGAACAGGGTAAAGTGACCGGTTTGTCCATACCCCAGGGACGACAGCTTCTACCCCAGGATGCTTTGCCCAAGTGAATCAACGTCAGGTCCTTGATCATCTATGGTTGATTATTCAGCTTAGTAATTGCACTGATCATTTTCATAGTTCATTTCTTAGATATTTGTCTTTTCTTATTTTAGAAATTTAATATTTCAATAATTATGTAACATAGATCTTAGCATCTGGGAATAAATTGTCTGCTTTCTATGACATTTACTAAGAGCCAAGGCGTTGGTTTTGCTCATTAGTCAGCTATGCATAATTTTCCATGTATTTTCATTAAACTTTGTATTGAAACATTTAAATTAATTTCATTTTTAAATGTTATATAACTTTATATAAATTTTATTCTCTTACATTCTATTTTTTGTTGTCACATGCAGTACAAGTCACTTTTTTCATAATACATTTTATTAATGTCTGAGAAATTAAATGGCTATAAATATATATTCCATATTTATATTAAAAAGTGAATGAGATCTGTGAAATCTCACGATCAGGCAATTACTATAAAATTTAAGGAAGGGTTGCGACCCAACTTTTAGGAAACATTTTTGGAAAAACTATTGCATAGTAGGCATTACCAGTGATTATGGCAGACGCTTTTATATACCTTGCTATATTTAATTTTAAAACAAGCCTCTAAGTTTGAAGGACTAGCTCTTATTTTATAAATGAGGAAATGCTCTCAGAAACATTCATAAACTTACCCAACATCATATATCTGGCAGGTGGGAGAATCAGAACATGTCTAAATGAATGACTTTTGCCCTGGGTTTGAGAAGTGGGAAAAGGAGGCATTTGTGACAACATTTTCTTGTTTAGTTGTAGTTGCATATGACAAACCTATGTATCTAGAATGAAATGTTAGCAAATCCCATTTGTTATAGTCCTTTTTGTCTATTCTGTTGATAGAGCTAGGTTTTAGGAGAACTTTATGGAATAAACAGTAAGCCATTGCTGCTGTAACTAACTTCATTTTCCTTGCTTATGGATTTGCTTTAAACATTGCAACTGATTTCAGCTGTTCTTATGCAAATGTGTAGTCTCATCAGCTGGGCCACCCTCCTCTCCCAGATTTCCACCCCCACAATGTACTAATTTCCAATAAAAGCAATTGTCCTAACAGAAGGTACTGTAGAGAATGTCATCTCAAAAAAATATTGCCATTTGATAAAATGACACCTTTCTGCTGGTAAATGTTAAAGATTCTTGCAAACATTATTATTAAGAACAACACAACCTCACACAATTCTTAGGGCATAAGCTAGATGACAGAGTTTATGCTATTACTGAGTATTCCCCGCATGAATGTTCAATTCTCTTTTAATCTTTATTGTTAGGTGAAAGACAAGGAAAGGAAGCAGCATCTGACTTGAGAAGCACTGTATTTTGCCATGTGTAAGGTGCAAGTTTGCCCAAATTTTGAGGGTAAAAAACTAAAGATGCACATTATTCATGGGTAGAACTACTGGGTATCGCCAAAGTCACCAGACCTAGGGAAAATGGGAAATTATGGCTAAATGTACCTTCACTTACAAAATATCATTACAGAATTTTACAAAGAGGTGGCCAACACTTAGGAGATATTTTGTAAATAAAACAAGTATAAGGAATTGTTGGAATTAAATATACTAAAACGAAAATTTTTTCCAGAAAGTTTGGACTGGAGAGCCTTCTACATGGCAGAATGTGATAACTCACTTAAAGTCACACAACTGCTTAATGGTAGAATCAGATACAATGTCTAATGCTAAATTTAGTAAAAGTTAGCAAGCTAGATCTAAAGTTAAGTCTTGTTTTATAAGACATCGAGGAAAGGTTGATCCTTAATTTTTCCTCAATTTCAATTTCCTAACCTCCATGTGAAGGCTGCTAATATCCATCTTCTCTACTCTACAGGGAATAAATAGAAGTGCAAATACTTTGCACAAAGAGTAAAGCATACATTTTATATAAAGCATAAAGTGTGAATTTTTTCCAGTCCATCTAACACATCTATTAGCAATGTGACTCCTGTTGAGTAGGGCAGGATCGGCCCACTACAGCCACCTACCTTTCTGAGCAGCAGTGGAATGACAATTTAGTTTCAAGCTCAAGGTCAGAGCAAGGGGTCAGAGCAGGATGTGACCTTTCCCATCCTGCTCACAGTTGCTCCCTGAGGAGGAGGTGGATATTGTTCCAGATTGCAGTAACTTGGGGTTTCTCCATGCTTTAACTTAGCTATGTACAGTTAACCTCACCCTCACATTGAAGAAATGCTTCTTGTGTAATTTAAAAATGATTTGATGATGTGGAATATTAGAAAGTGCACTATATGGGCCAAAGCCTAAATTCTATATGTGACTTCAATGTTAACTAGTCATATAAACTTAAGTTTGTCATCTTCCTCGGCTTCATTTGTCTCATCTATAAAATGAGAAGGTTGAACTAGATAATTGATGTGTTTTTGTTATGTAACAATCCTTACTTGGAATCTACCGAATACCAAGTCATATTACTGCAGTCGATACTATAGAGGTGGATGAGAAAATGGTTCCTGCTTCAAAGATTGCAGTGTCTGGTGGGGCAGACAGATGTAAACCAATAACAATAATTCACAGTGCTGGTCTCTAATGATTCTTCTAGTTATAAATCAAAATGAATGTTTCCCTTTTCCTTAGAACACACGTGTGGGTAGCCTATTTGCACACACACATACACTCATCATCTTACGTGAGCAAATTGATTACGAAAAAGCTCAAGCAGAGACAGACTTCAAAAGGCAATTGTCAATTGAAGAAGTCTTATCACCTAAGATAAGAATGATACCATTTTTCACTGTATTTTATTTATGGTTACTTTGTCCACATGGAGAGAGACCAACTGTGAGAGGTTTAAAAACATTTTGTCAATGTTAAATAAATGATAGTAAAAAAAAACATGTTCCCACTTTGTTTCCTAACTGTTGGGCCATTTCTGATGCCAAGTGGCTTCTCCCCAGGGCTCTACTCTAGAACATCTCCCACTGTCATAGTAACCAGGAGGTGATCTGTCTGACGATTGTTTTAATGGTGTGCAGGAAGGGAATTTGAGAACTCCTAGAGAAAAACAATGTAACAGGATGTCAAATCCCAAGATGCAGATCCAGAAATTTCAGTTGAGGCCTGCTACTTACTTGACATATGTCTGACCTAAGATGACTTATTAAGTCATCTCTTTGGACAAGTTGGGTTTTTTTCCAACTGAAAATCAATTGCCACCTTTGTCTACCTCACAGAAAGGTGGGGGAAACTCAAAATTCTTGCATTTCTTAAAGAGGTACATATACGTTAGATAGGGTTGTATATTGGGGAGGGTAAATGGGAAAGGGTGGTACGTGTTGGGAATGGAAATTTTCAAAATATAAAAATAGCCATATCAATTCAGACTACAGAGGCCTTAAGAGAACTTAGTCCTATGTTACTTGATAGATGAAGAAACCAAGCCCCCCTTAGAGAAAATACTCAATGAGATGCACTGTATTATATGTGCATGCACATTTTCCACCCACGTACAAAGAACTGGGAATAACAATTGATCGTACAGGCATTTCATGAATTCAAGAACCTTTACCCCACAGTGACTGCTTTGGTAATTTTTGTTTTGTGTTTTGATATTTTGGCATTGAACATGTACATACTCTACTGATTCACTGGGAATTTCCCTTTCTAGATTTAGTTTTATGCTCTAATAGAATACTATGTCAGGTTGAATGATCTCTCAGGATGATGAGATGTAATATTTAAAAAATTAACTATAAATACATTGTAAATTATATAAAGTTATATAATAGATTATATATTATATAACATATATAATATATATAATATATATTATATACATAATAGTTATAAATTAACTGTAAATCTATAAATACATGTGTTTGGGAAATACTTGGGTTTCACAATCCCAATGACAGCAGATTTCCCGCATTGCTGCCCTCAAGCTTTTATTCTGGGACTATTGATATCTTGGTCTTGTTTTAGGAGAGGACTTGCCTCTAAACCAATCAGGTATTTCCAATCTTCCTCAGTTGCTCTATTCATTCATAGACAATTTTGAGACCCAGAAGGTACAGTGTGCCCATCACAGTATGATCCTTGCCTGTCCTCTTAGAGATAACCATTATTCAGAATTTTGTCATAAACATTGTTGTGCTTTGCTTTATAGCTTCACTCCCAAGCATGCATTCCCAGATCAGAGTTTCTGCTTTTGAACTTTCTATAAATGGAATAATACTCTATGTAACATTGTTCATCTAGCTTCTTTGTCAGTTTCATTTTGTTTTTTTGAGACAGAGTCTCACTTTGATGCCCTTAGTAGAGAGCAGTGCCATCATAGCTCACAGCAACCTAAAACTCTTGCACTTGAGCAATCCTCTTGCCTCAGCCACTTGAGTAGCTGGGACTGTCACTAGCCTGGCTAGTTTTCCTATTTTTTAGTAGAGATAGGGTCTTGCTCCTGCTCAGGCTGGTCTCAAACTCCTGAGCTTAAATGATCTACCCACCTCGGTTTACCACAGTTCTAGGATTACACTGTGCCCAGCCTGACAATTTCTGTATAACATTCATCCATGTTGTTGTGTAAAGCTTACTTATTTGTTTTTCCATTTACATCATTGTATAGAATTCTATTGTATGATTATGCTACCATTTATCTATCCATGCTCTCCAGGGTTCCCCAAAAGTCACCAATAAAGTTACCATACACATAGAAAATGGGAAATCATAGCTAAATGCACCTTTATTGCCAGGCATGGTGGCTCATGCCTGTAATCCCAGCACTTTGGGAGGCCTAGGCAGGTGGATTGCCTGAGCTCACAAGTTTGAGACCAGTCTGAGCAAGAGCGAGCTGTCTCTTAAAAAACGATAGCTGGGCATTGTCACAGGCCCCAATAGTCCCAGCAACTTGGTAGGCTGAGGCAAGAGGATTGCTTGAGCCCAAAGTTGGAGGTTGCTGTGAGCTATATGATGTCACATCACTCTACTGGAGGCAAGAAAGTGAGACTGTCTAAATATATATTTATATATTATAAAAGTATATATATATTTTATATATTATAATATATATGCCTTTATTTCCAAACTATTACAACATTTTACAAAATATTCATAAAATATTCTCTACATGTTGGCCACCTCTTTATAAAATTTTGTAATGAATAGTTTGTAAATAACAGTACATTAGGGTGACACCTGTGGCTCAAAGGAGTAGGGCACCGGCCCCATATACCAGAGGTGGAGGGTTCAAACCCAGCCCTGGCCAAAATCTGCAATAAATAAATAAATAAATAAAAATAATGGTGTATTTAACTACCAATTTCCCATTTTTCCTGTGTACTAGTATCACCACTAAAGTTCTGAGACAGACTGTATTATGGTCCCTTATTTCACTTCTAAGAAACAAAATTGACAGTATCCTTCCTGATTCAACTGTGCAAGTTTCACTTTGCTCAGCTTATTGGTGTTGCTGGAAGGTCTTCATTTGGTCCTATCTGCTTGGATTTTACATGTCTTGACTATTGTATCTCTCAAAACTTCTAAAATGACCCATGTATAACAACTTTATGGGTGACCTTTGGGACACAACATAGTTACCGGGCAAGTGGTTATTCTTCATGTGGGATATCTACATTCTCCTAAATACATCTTGGTAGCTATCACCAAGATGTATTCTAGGATACATACCTAGAAGTGGAATTTCTGGGTCATAGGATACACTTAGTTTTAATTTGACTAGATAATGCCAAACACTATTTTGAAGTGCCATATTAATTTAAACTCCAACTAAGAATATAAGAAATTACACATTTCACCACATTCTCTGAAACACTTGGTGGTGTTAGATTTTTAAACTTTAGCTAAATAACTGAGGGCTAATCTCATTGGGGTTTTAGTTGGCAGTTTTCTGACTGCCAGGTAAGTTGGGGGTCTTTTCAAATGTTTATGGACAATTTGGTTATATTCTATTGTGATCTGCATGTTCAAATATTTTGCCCACTTTTTGTATTGTCTTCTTTTTTAAAGTTTATTTGTAGCAGTTCTTTGTATATCCTGGGTATTGATTCCAGATACTGTACTACAAATATCTTCTTTTATTCTTTTTTATGTTCTGTTGAATTTTTGCTTCACATATTTGGAAGACATGTCATTAACTGCACATAAATAAAAACTCTAACTTCCTGATAAATGCAAAGTTTTATCATTATACAGTGATTCTATTTAACTCTAGTAATAGTTTTTGCCTTTTGGTTTTCTGACATTAATATCATTGTCTTTCAGTTGGCTTTTTTATGATACATCTTTTCTAATCCTTTTAGTTTTAACCATTCTGTATCTTTTGTAATATATGTATATACTCCTTAACCAATATTGACTAGATCTTTTTCTAATTGAATATGACAAATTTTGTTTTTCTTTGCATAATTTTATCTATTTATGTTTTAAAGATTTTACTAACCCATTTATTATCTTTTTTCATCCTTTCTACTTGTCCCACTGTTCTATATACTTTTTTTCTCCCTTTGGGATTTATTTTTGGAAGAATTTTTTAAAATTATTATTATCTTTGCTACTTACCTTCTTGGAAGTAATGTCTCCTTTTTCTGTTTTTTATTGCTGCTTCAGTAGTTATCAAAAATTTACACAATTAACATGTAATTAGACAACCATTTGCTGCAGTCCAGACTTATATGTTATTGTTTTAGTGTATTTTAATTCTCTTTTTAACTTTTATGGATAATTTATTTTCCCCAGATCTTGCTCTTAAAATGCTTCCAGGCCCTGGTAAGGATGGAATGCCCAAACATAGGCCACCATATGACCACACAGCTAGTGCTGCCCATTCCAAGCTAAGTTTTATTATACACACCAAATCACATGGGAAGATAGATTAAATAACATTTCGTTATAACACAGAGATTTTATACTTATGATTAGTCACAAACAGGGCCAGAGGGCACAAGTAAGAAGTGTAAGCTGACACCCCAGAAGCCCATGTTTTTTGCCAATGCCACACCAGTGGACCCAATTGTATGGGCTCCACTCACTGTGTGTACAGGAGCCTCTAATAAAAAGTGGAAAAAGCTTTTTAATTGGATTAGATCCTATGTGTTTATTTTTATTGTTGCTGTGATTGCATTTGGGGTCTTCTTCAGAAATTCCTTCCCTAGGCCAATATATATAAGAGATTTTCCATCACTTCTGGAATTCTTATAATTTCATACCTTAGCTTACATTCTTTTGTCCATTGTGAATTAATTTTGTGAATTGGGAGAGGTGCAGATATGCCCTGTTTGGTCTTTTACATATGGCTATCCAGTTTTTCCAGCAACATTTATTGAGTAGATTCTTTTCCCCATTTTGTGTTTTTTGTATGTTTATCAGATATTAGACGGGAGTATAAGAATGGTTTTGTCTCTACTTCTCATTTTGGATCCACAGATCTATGTCTGTTTTTGTGCCAGTACCATGCTGTTTTGGTTATAGCTTTGTAGTATAGTTTAAAGTCTGAAAAAGTGATGCCTTCAAGATTTGTTCTTGTTATGTAAGGTTGCATTGGCTATTTGAGGTTTTTCTAGTTCCATACAAAGTGTAGAACTGTTTTTTCTAGATCTACAAAAATGATGATGGAAAGTTATGGCTATTGCATTTAATCTGTAAAACATTTTGGGTAGTAAAGCCATTTTGGCAATGTTGATTCTGTTAATGTATGAGCATGATGTGTTTTTCCATGTGTTTACATCCTCTGTGATTTATTTCCTCAGTGATTTATAGTTCTCCTTACAGAGGTTTTTCACCTCCTCAGTTAAATATATTTCTAAGCTTTTCATTTTCCTTGCTGCTACTGTGAAAGGTATTGAGTCTTTGATTGGATTCTCACTTGAGTATTGTTGGCATATATAAAAGCTACTGATTTTTGTAAATTGATTTTGTAATTTGAGACTTTGCTAAATTTGTCAATTCTAAGAGTCTCTTTGTTGAATCTTTGGGGTTTTCTAGATATAAGATCATCAAAGAGTTATTGTCTGAGCTTTTCTTTCCCCTTTTGGACTCTATTGATTTCCTTTTCTTGTCTGATTGTTCTTGCAAGAACTTCCAGTACTATGTTGAATAAAAATGGTAAAGTTTGGCAACCTTGTCTTGTTCCAGTTCTAAGTGGGAATGTTTTCAATTTTTTCCTACCAAGGACACAATCAATAAATAGACAACCTATAGAATGGGAAAAAAAATTCATGCTATACATCTCAAAAAAAACTGATAACTAGAATCTACAAAGAACTCAAGCAAATCAGCAAGAAAATATCAAAAATCACATTAAAAAGTGGACCAAGATGTGAACAGAAACTTTTCAAAGTAAAGGCTAACAGAAACATAAAAAAATACTCAGCATCTCTAATCATCAAGGAAATGCAAATCAAAATCTCAATGAGCTATCACCTAAATGCAGTGAGAATGGCTCATATCAAACAGTTCCAATGCAAGAGATACTAGTGTGGATGTGAAGAGAAAGGAACACTCATTCACTGTGGGAAGACCTATGAACTATTACAACCTTAGTCAATAGCAGTATGGCAGTATCTCAAAGAACTAAAAGTAGAGCTACCTTTTGATCCAGCAATCCTACTATTAGGCATTTATCCAAAAAAAAAAAAAAAAAAGACATTTTTTAAAAAGACACTTGCACTTGAATGTTTATAGTAGCACAATTCACAATAGCAAAGATGTGGAAACAATCCAATTGACCATCAATACATGAGTGGCTAAATAAAATGTGGCATATGTATATCATGGAGTACTACTCAGCCATAAATAAAGGTAACCTAGTAGTATCTTTTGTAGCAGTCTGGATGAAATTGGAGATCATTCTTCTAGGCAAAGTATCACAAGAATAGAAAAACAAATACCACATGTGCTCAATACTAAATTGAAATTAGTCATTCAACACTCATGTGCACATATGAAAGTAAAACTCAAAGGAAATTTAATGAAAGTAGGGTAATCTCACAAGCACTATGGCAGTCCATATATTCTGGGTGAAGGGCACACTTATAAACTTCTAATGCACAAATGCAAACTATGTAACCAGAATGTGTGTACCCCTGTAGTACTCTAAAATAAAAAATATTTTTTAAATGGAAAAGGTTGTGCTTATTTCATGGATAGTTGGTCTCTGTGTACGCGTGCGAGCTGAAAATGGAAAGCAGCTGCAATACACCTTAACTCAAGGATACCCCTGAGACAGTATTGTAAAGAGAGATCTTTCTAATGCACAAACCTAGGAAACCTGGTTATCAACTTAGTGTGAAAAGAAATCAATCTGAGATTACATCTATGCACACACTCTTACACACAAACATACATCTATATTTATATCTCTCCATGGTCAGTGGTAAATCTTTTGGCTGCTTTCTTAAAACCCAGTAAGGGAAAAACTGGAAGCTCAAGCAAGAAGATATGGTCAGGAAGCTTGTGGGAAAACATAAGGGAATGGGTAACAAATATAAAGATCTTTGTGTTACATGTTAATGCCCCCACAGAGCACCCACCAGTTTCTCTCCTATACAAGGACATGCACAGATTTCATTTAGGTGGGAAGGAGTTTGAGAGGGAAAGGGATGTGCCAGAAAGGTCAGGCTTCAGAAGACAAAGCAGAAGGCTTTAAAGCCAGGGATGCCTGGGGCAGAAGGAAGTCGTCAAAGGTTTTACTCAGGAGGAGGAGATTCCCTATGCACTAAGCAACCTGAACTGAGAATGTTCATTCTGGCATACCTAGTCCTCACCCCATTCAGGAAAGGAAAAAAACCTATCCTTTTGACAAAAGACCTCTATCTTCAAAAGATTTATCCACTTCTGGAGAAATTCCAATGTAATAACCAAGTTCAGAACCAACTGTTCTTTCCAGTGAGGAGAAAAAAAAAAAGAACTTTTGAGGAATTTTTATTGTTATTGTTTTGTTTTGTTTTACATTTTGGGGGGTAGGAAGATAACTTTAGATATTTGGAAAATCAGGCTGATTACACAGAGGCAGAGGACATATTTACTTCAATAATCAGTGGTTCTAGAAACCAGAATTTCCCTGGAGGACAAAAGAAGCTACAAGAAAATCCTGCTAAACGGAAACACTGACGTTCAGTCCCACAAAGAATCGTAAACTAGTTTAAACAAGGGCAACTGTTTGTGAAGACAGTCCTCTCAGCAGAAATGAATAAATAAATAAATTGGATTACTGACATGAGCTTGAGCCTGATGAAAAGTGGCTTCATTCATTAACCCCGAGGATAGAACTTTCTCATTCCTTTCAGGGTTCCGTTAGCAACCTTGTGTCTTTGAATACAGAGCATTCCTTCTCCTCCACAGGCACCAGTTCCTTGTAACTTTTTATAATTAACATTAATTGATTCTTTATGCTGACATATCACTTTCTTGCATTTGATCTTTGTATCTGTCCTACCTCATGGGATTGTAAATGTCCTCATTGGTGAGATGACTTCTTCTTCTTTTTTTTTTTTTTTGTTGGTAGATTGCAAGAAACATGACATTTTAGTTAGGGGGACTCTGAATTGTAATCCTGCCACTTGTTAGTTTCTGGAGCAAGGAAATCTTACTGGGTTTCAATTTGCTCCTCTGTAAATTGCCTAGACCAGGCCTCTCATGAAATATTCTTCCTGTATTCCTTTAACAAATGGTTGTCAGCCCAAGCCAAACATTAGAATCACCTGGAGAAATTTTTTAAAGCCCTTTGTCAAGGTCCCATCCTCAGGATGCAGATTTAATGGACCACGGCCTTCGTATTTTTTAAAAGTTCCTCAAATGATTCTAAAGTGCAGTTGTAGTAGATAATAACCATCTTAAACCATACCATCCCAGCTACAGACCCCAGAACAAGGGCAGAATACAATGGATACCGACCTTGGGCAGTGCCTGGAGCTCAAAGGAGTAGGGCGCCGGCCCCATCCCCATATACCGGAGGTGGCGGGTTCAAACCCAGCCCTGGCCAAAAACTGCAAAAGAAAAAGAAGAAGAAGAAAAAAAAGCAATGCATACTGGCCCACGCTGGTCTGCTCCTCACACTGAGCTAATTGTTAAATGGCAGATGTAGGTTTAATGAGCCAGGAAAAGGGGAAAGGAGGGAAGCCCACTTCAGAGGAGCCAAGACTGATGGACCCGAGGAAGACTCCACAGGGGAACAGAGTAAGAGTTCAAGGTCTGGCTCGTTTGTGTAGGAGAAACGCACAAAGAACACGCGGAAGGCCCAGAGCTGCTGCTTTTGAGACCTTACCCCTTTCTCTCTGCAACAGTGACGCCTGGCAGGAAGTTTTTTCTCTTACCTGAATGCCCGGAAAAGCATCTCCTGTTAAAAATGTGAACTAACAATTTGTGAACATTCACTGGAAGTTGAGAATTCTGCTAAGCATGCGCCTAGCATCCAGCCCTCTAGTGTCCCTCTGCGAAGGTGACTCCGCAGGGGGGTTGAAAGGAAGGGCATGTGAAGCAGATCCTTCTTAGGGACGACAGAACAAATGCCTTGGCGTCTGCCACACACTGTGCTCCCTCCGCCGCTGGACAATCTCCGGGCCAGTGATTCCCAAACTTCAGTGCGCATCGGAATTACCACGGAAGCTTAGAATTAGCCATATACAATGTGTTAAGGCACAAAGTTGAGTATAATACATTTTAAAACGTAACTCATATAGGTCATCCTAAAACAAATATAAAATGTAAGTACATACACATGGAAACAAACATGCTGACCTGGGTCTCACTCCAGACTTTCTTATTCATTAGAAGCCCGGTGAGGAGCTGTATGGGTAAGTTCCCAGCAGGTGCCGATTCCCCTGGCCTGGGAACCACCGGCTGGTACCCACTCTCCAAGGGCACTCACGGGGCGGAGCTCTGCCTGGGAACCACCGGCTGGTACCCACTCTCCAAGGGCACTCACGGGGCGGGGCTCTGCCTGGGAACCACCGGCTGGTACCTACTCTCCAAGGGCACTCACGGGGCGGGGCTGTGTCCAGTGGGTTCTCGAGAGTCAGGTATGTTTGCTCCTAAACTCTTTAATGGTTCTTTTCTTTTTAATGTAGTTTAATTAAATATTAGGTAACTAATAAGATACAAATATAAATAAATTTGTTTGTTTTGTTTTTCTCTGAAAGCCAAGTAAAATATTTTGGAAATGCCTTACAAGGAGTTTTGCTTCAGAAAAAAACAATTCTGTCAGGTTAGTTGCCTGTCGGATGAGAAGACTAGGAAATTGGGGATGGGGGTGGTAGACAGTTTAACTTCTGTATCGGGGGTGTTTCACTGGTGTTTTACAATTTTTTTTTTTTAACAAGTGAACAGTTTATTAAGAATTAAACAAAGGTATGATGTGATACAGTACAAGCAAGACACTCAAGATAGGTATAATAGTACTACTCACACAAAAACTTAACAATTTTTTACTCTTGTTTAAAGATACAAAAATGGAACGGGTCTTAGTATTATATCAAAGTAGCATCAATTTATTGTATATGTTCAAACTTTAAAATTTAAACAGCATTTCTGAAAAAATATTCTGAAAAGATGTGCATCATTTTTTAGTCTCTCAACCTCATGTATTTTCTTTATTCTTTATTATTATATCCATATATTTAATTCACAAATTACCTAACTAATTATGGAAGCCTGTAACTACTGAGTTTAGAACATACTAATAATTTGCCTATATAGGAATCGTGGCTATTTCTCTTAAAGTTCTAGCAAATTAAAAAATAAATTCATATGTGTAGAAGCGTTCTGCAAGAGAAAAGAGAGTCTCATTCTGAGCAATTAGAAGAAAAGAGTTTTGAACACACACACACACACACACACACACAAATGCATAGTGTACCTATACATTTCTGCCTATATCACAAATATTGTTACATAAAAATTTTTAAATAAGCTATTTCTACCTCCCTTACCAAATATTTATTCGAGAATTTTTAACATTATAGATGCAGTAATTTTGTATTTGTATAATATAATACAGTTTCTTTTTTTAAGGAAAAGTTTCATTATTATTATTATTATTACTATAATAAATGGCCCTCAGAGACTTCATAAAGCCCTGTCTTTCTTGTTTTCAAAGTTGGGTGTACATCTAATAATCACTTAATTATTTAGTACCTAATTGATTACATAGTTGATTAATTTGGACATCTTGTTCTATCGTAGACACGTAATATGTTACAGTCTTCCGTTGTCAGTTTCCTGTTCTACTTGAAAAACTCTTGGTAATTCTTAAAGCAGAGGCTGACACATTTCTTCTTCATTTAGTCTCTCTTCTAGACATTGTTGCTACTTTATTACTAATTTATGCTACCAATAATTTATTACTAATTTATTTATTAGTAATAAATTATAATTATAAATTATAATTTATTACCAATAATTTATTACTAATTTATGCTACCAATAATATATTACATATTACATATGTATGTTTATAGCTTATGAAAAACGAAGGCCTATATCTTATTTTGGCAAACTTTTTTCCCAAATAAGATTTAGAAGAAAACAAAATATAGCCGGACACTGTGGCGGGCGCCTGTAGTCGCAGCTGCTTGGGAGACTGAGGCAGGAGAATCACCTAAGCCCAGGAGTTGGAGGTTGCTATGAGCTGTGTGATGCCACGGCACTCTACCGAGGGTGATAAGATGAGACTCTGTCTCTACAAAAAAAAAAAAAAAAGAAAGAAAGAAAAAAAAATCAAGAGGAGTTAAGAAAACATGAATAATAGTTTCATAATTATTATTAAATAACTATAGGAAAAACTCTACTATTTATTGGAGCTCATTTGAAAGCCACAATGTGATGTTAGCACAAGGAAAAATAATTCATTGGAACAGAATAGGTCATTCAGATATAAACCTGATAATAGATAGAAATATTTTCTTTAGAAAGAGAGGCATTAAAAATTAAAAGTAAGTAACTTATTTATCAATGAATATAATAGGGAATAGTAGTTGCTACTTGTATAAATACAGTGTAGATTTGTAACTAATACTATACATTCTTCACTTTTAGACTCAAACTATTAAATATTTGCAATAATGTCAAGTAATCATAACAAAAAATATGGACAGAAAAGCATCTTCCAAACTTACCAGTAATCAAACATGTACTTTTGGCAACTTACAAAGAGAGATAGATAATAATTTGATGATCAATAGCACTTAAACATTTTTGACTTTTATATGATTATGATTAAAAACCAACAAATACAAATAATAATAAAACAAGTTCTGAAAATTTGATGTAAGCAAATACTTGTCCTTAAAAAACTGTGAAAATCAGTAAGAAAAACAATTGCCCTAATAGGGAGAAAAGACCAAACCAAATAACTGAAGAGGAAATAAAGTTGGCTCATAAACATGGAAATATGTTTACCTCACTAGTAATAAACAAGTCAAATTAAAATAATAAGATACAATTTTTAACTACCAAAGTAAAAATCATTTTAATGATGATACATAACACCCCTCAGTGTGCAGTGAAATAGGCACTCTTATAAAATACTGTTTGAAATAAATTTCAATTCTGTATAAAAATATTAATTCATGGTCCTTAACATTTTGGGACAATCATCCTAAATATGTTAATCATAAACATAGTGTGCGAAAGATTCATATTTCTTTACCGGGAGGTAACCTCCCAGCACCTTTTGCATTTAAATAGATCCTTATGATTACGTCTCAACAGATGGCATTGGGGCACAGTCAATGTAAGTTCCTCCCAGAACTGGCCAGACTCTCCAGGTTCGAATCTCAGTTTTCCATTCCTGGTACATTACCTTGTGCAAGTTACTTAATACATAATTCCTCAGTTTCTTCATCTGTAAAATTAGTTTTATGATAGTGCCTACCTCATACAGGTTAAGAGTTAAAAATTTGTAAGTTACAATGTACTGAATCCTTAGATCAGTGTCAGGACATGAGTCTTCTGAGAAGTATAAACATCACCAAATCTGTCTAGAGCGCTAATATAAGGTTCATTCCAGAAAGATATTGTTTGCCCTGATCCTTAAGATGCACCATGGATCTCAAACAGGAGACTTCAGCTTCCCAGAATATAACTTCTGGAAAATCAGGAGCGCAGTGTTGGGATCACAGAAGGAATTCACAGAGGCATGGAGCCTGTGAGATAATCTCTCAAACCTGTCAAGGCCCCTGGTCAACGTGCACCTGGGAAAACCACTGACCCTGACTCATTCCAGGAAACCAAAAGAAGAATCATCTGGTTCTAAACAAGAGTCATCTGTTGTAGGTTTCCAGGAAGTTTGGGTGTGAACTCAGTAAGGTCCTTGAGGTGAGCTGCAACCTTTAATTTCAGTGGCTAGAAATTGAAATAGGAGGATGGCTAAGAGGGAATCGTAAGAAAACACTCCTAACGTAAGTAATATAATTTTTAAAATATTATTTAACAGCCACTTATGTAGTACCAATTATGCAAAAAGCATTATTCTAAAAACATTGCAAACATTAACTTACTTAATCTTCATGCCAAACCAGTGAGCGATGTTTTCTTACATTTTACTGATGAGCTCAGTAACTGGCTCAAGGTCACACAGGTATTTGATAAAACCAGAATCCAAACCCAGACAGCATGGCTCCCTGGTCTGTTCCCTGGAGGCTCAGCATTCGCTGCCTTTGTCACCATACCAAGGGAGAGAGATCCAATAATGTCATTTTAATATTGCTACACGTTAGTACAGCATAATCTTAAGTTAACATAAACCAGTCACAGTGATTAATCATATATTCTCACCATAGTCCCAGGAGGCAGATGAGACTCGTATTAATTCTCATTTTATTATACACAAGAACAAACTGAGGCTCAGAGAATCAAAGTAACATTCAGAAAAACATGTAGTTGGAATTCAGGTCCTGACTGGCTGACTGCTGACCCACTAGCCTTTTCTTCACTCCACACTGTTTTCTTCAATTCTCTTTTCCCTTAAGGAGAATTTCAAATAATTTTTTTTCCTCTCCTTTCTCTCCAACACTACTAGTGTGTAAATCAAAGAGATGAACTATTCTTTTTAAACCAGAAAGTTAAGCAATTCTCAAAATTACTAAGAATGTTTGATTCCAATCTTTCAGGTAACCCATTTGCTTATTAAGAGTCATGCAGGCTTTTGAAGCAGGGCACAAGTGTGCAGGATGACTGGGTGGAACATGACAGTCCCTTTTGCCCCTTCATCTTCAGCCAGCATGTTGGATTGCTCCTTTGCCCCTGGTGAGGCGGGCGTGTTGGGACACTGTATAAGCAGGTAGCGGAAACTCTGGGGCTGCGGGAAGGGGATCTGGGTTCAAGTCCCATATGCGCTCATCATTCCCTGGGGAGCCGCAACCACTCACTGACACTCTTAGTGAGGTTTCCGCTCCACTGAGTATGCACATCTGACTAGGCAATTGCTGAAGCTTTCTGTCCCCAGCTTCTCATCTCCGGTAGTGGTCTGAGCCCTTCCTCTCTCTGTGCACCTGGCTTTGGACAACTTCAGTTCCTTACCAGCAACCCGGGACGGATAACATTTTTCCTGATTATCTCCCTGGGTTGATGGATGCATCAAACAGGGCATGGAAAACAAAAGCCTTTAAATATAAAATATGCGTTAGAATTTGTGAGTACTTGTTACCATTATTAAATAGAAAAAAGGGTTTCTGTAAGTGAAGAAAGAGCTGCTCATCTTCACAAAAGGCGTTCATGGGTTACATGCGTGGACATCTGGTGAAATACTATCCTCAGCTGTTTAAGTGACATCTTCTGGGGTCAAATTTCCCTCCTCTCTCCAGTCCATCTGCTTACAGTTTGTCATGATAAACACTTCTGAGTTACAAAGCAAAGGGCACACAGCAACAAGAGAGGGGCAGCATTGTGAATCTCGGCGAGACGATAACCCCAGAGCAAAAACAGCCATCTACTCTTCATTCCCCCAACCCTGGCCCACGCTGCCTATTCACCCCCGGCCCCTCCCTTCTCTGCCCTGTGCATTGAAGCCACATGCCAGGAGGGACACAAGCTAACTGGGGAGAAGACACAGCCCTAATGGATAAGAATCATGCCAGGTGGAGAAGGCATTGCCTGACGTTGGTTCACTTAAGGTAGAGTGGGTTGTGTGGTGAATACTCCCCAGGACAGACCCATCTGAATGTGTTGTCCTAGGAACCAGGGCACTTGCCTTATCTAGGCACTCCGCCAATTTGTTCTGAGACTTCGGCAAAAGTCACTGGATATTCAGCCTCAGTTTCCTTATTTGTAAAAGGAGGTGGGTAACTTGTGGTGGCAGTAAACATCTACATCACTATTGTTAGTAGCCTTAAAAAAAATGTCTGTGACAGAGTTTGGCACACAGTGGGCAGTACATTTTTTAAATTATACTCTGAACTTTTTAAATTTTTTAAATTTCTTAAATTATACACAGTGGACAGTAAATTTTTTAAATTATATACCACAGAGATCTGTACTGAAAAGCCTGAGGACGCCTGAGTGAGGAAACTGGTCCTTCAACTCTATAGAAATGATCTGAAGTTTCAGAGTAAAGGGGTGCAATCACCAGAGTTGGGGTTCATATTTCTGGCTCTTTTCCTTCTTACAGAAAACAAAAGGGTTACATGGAGTTTACCTAAATTTCCTTCTCGCTTGGATGTTCTGAGAGTCCACGTGTTCTGCACCCTTCTTTAAGTGGTCCCATTTAAAGCCCAAAGGTTGCTTTCTTCTACCTGCATTCTTTGTTAGTGGGCACATTACCACATTTCTCTAGCCTTGAAGTCACTGGCATCAAAATGACCTCAGTAACCATTACATAGATGATGGTGTATCTATACAATGCTAATTCACAGTGGTTCTTTCTTTTTTTCTTCTTCTTTTCTCTTTACTTTTTTCTTTTTTTCTCTTCTTTTCTTATTTACTTTTGAGACTGAGTCTCACTCTGTCACCCTGGGTAGAGTGCTGTGGCACCAAAGCTCACAACAACCTCAAACCCTTAGACTCAAGTGATCCTCTTGCCTTAGCCTCCTGAGTAGCTAGGACTACAGGTGCACACCACAACACCTAGCTAGTTTTTCTATTTTTAGTAGAGGTGGCATCTTGCTCTTGCTCAGGCTGGCCTCAAACTCCAGAACTCAAGCAATCTGCCCATCTCAGCTTCTTACAATGCTAAGATTACAGGCATGAATCACTGCATCTGGTCTTGGTTATTTCTTAATTATGCAATTTCAGATGATAATTGTTTTAAAAAACTATTCTTCACTATACATTTTTATCCATCTCTCATGAACATGCAATTCTTATATAATAAAAATAATGAGAGGGAGCACAGATGGAAATTGAGTACATATCATGCTAGGTGCAAAAATGTAATTTTTTCTTACCGTGCATTTCTTTATTCTTTCTGTCTCCTACTAGTATATGAAGAAAAATATGTTTGTTCTAGATGTATAATAACCCCTACAAGAACCTGCATCTTCTTTCTCTGGCTTTGCTTAAGCATCTCATCTCACTTCTTCATCTGACCAATAAACATTACAATGTACCCCTAGGTGCCAAGTACTGTGTGTTATGGGGTAGGGACACATAAATAAATAAGATGGCCTCTCCTTTCAAGAATATGAAGTGATGGAAATTGCCACACACTTCTGGTGCTGGGAGAATAAATTGGCAAACCCTTTGACAAAAGCAGTTTGATTGCTTGTCTCACAGAAAGGTGTGATTGCATATTCTAGGACCCAGCACGTCCACATCTAGATGAAGCTTTTGAACATATGTAAATGTTGATGCGAACAATTATCAGTCACGTAAAAGCAAGTTCAGAATAGTAGTGTTTGTAAAAGAAATGAATTAATGTGAAACGACCCAAACATACATCTGAATGAATTACAGCGACATGGATCAATATTAATGCATTTCATAAACTTATGCCAAATAGAAAGCAAGTCACCAAAGACCACGTCTAATAGGGTTTCATTTACATGAAGGTCGAAAGAGTCAAAGTTAAACAATATATTGACTAGGGATACAGACATCTGTGTTGAACCATAAGAGAAGCGATGAAATGAAGAATAATTAACATTGAGGATGGTGTTTACCTTTGGCAGTCAGAGGAATGAGGTGATTTAAAATATGAAAGGCACTTGGAGAAATTCAAAGGTATTAGTAATGTGATGATATAGGAGTAATAATTACTTTATTATTCTTTAAGTCATTTGAATATATGAAGTATATGTATAATAACATATGTATAATAATATTTCAGACAAAAAAATGAAGAAAAATGGAACAAATATGTAAGAAAAAACCCTGATAATGTCAGAGAAACACTCTAATGGGGATGGTAGTACCTGAAGGAGTTCCATAATAAAATGGAAGTGGTTTATACAAGGCCACATGACCTAGGGGGTACGGGGTGCAGCTACTCCGAGAACCTCTTTTCCCCAGCATTGACTCTGGGACTGTGGGAGGGGCTGCTGGATTCTACAGTGCCCTATAAATTGCCTTCAACTAACTGACCAAAGTTGTTGGGCTTGGGTGAATGGATACCATCCTATCTGGAAGGCTGTCATCCTGGTTTGATGAAAGAAGGTAAAAGCAAATCAGCTTGGGAAATGAATGACAGTCTGTTTCCCTAATAGGGATAGAACAACTGAACAGTGGTGAAAGTCCCTGTGTTTGGGCTTGTACTGATCTGTGAGCAGTGACCATTCACACTCAGATGGGAGGGCAATGTGAAGCTAGCCCAGTAAGTGGATGCGTAAGTGGAGTGTGGCTCTATCGCAATCTGAAGGCTACCTTAAAGTAGAACAAGTCAATCGATGCCTATCACAACTCCACATTCAAAAAGTGGCTAAAATGGAAAAACACACTTTCCCATGTGTTTTCTTGAAGCATCCATCTGGGACCATGAAATGAGTGGGCACAGGGGCACTGCAGAAAGCAGAGGTGGGCTGAATCTAGACATGTCCCCCTTTCACAGTTTCATGCACAAAATGCCATCAAGACTTGTTCTGTGAGCCAGCAAGGGAGACAGAGACTGCCAATGGCTATGGGGCAGATTCCCAGGTGGGAAGACTAAACTGGCAGGTGAGACTGATGCTGGGGGCACTACGGGGGTACAGATAGGTCCTGACAGAAATAGGCATTGACTTTAGAGTGGGCTTTGCTTAGTCAGTGAAAGATGCAAATAGCCAGAGTGCCATAAAAAAAAAACCAGCACATTGTACCCCTTGATTGCACTAATATACACAGCTATGATTTAATAATAAAAAAACTATTAAAAAAATTGAACTAAAAAAAAAAGAAACATACAAACAAACAGAACAGATGATATTTCATGAATTGGATGACCAACCCTTATTTCTTCAGACCAAGGAACACACTGTATATCCAGCAATGGGAAAAGAGATATCCTCCTTAGGGTAATACTTTAATGGAGAAGTAAAGTGGGCAATTAAAGCATTTGATTATTAACTGGCCATTGTGGCTCATGCCTGTAATCCTAGTGCTTTGGGAGGCCAATGTGAGAGGATTGCTGAGGCCAAGAGTTTGAGACCAGCCTAATCAAGAGAGAGACCTATCTCTAGAGAAATTAAGAAAATTATCTGGATGCGATAATGTGCACCTGTGGTCCCAGCTACTCAGAAGGCTGAGGCAGGAGGATTGCTTGAGCCCAGGAGTTTGAGGTTGCTATAATCATGTTAGTTCGCTCTAGTGCAAGAGACAGAATGTGACCAGTCTCAAACAAAGAAAGTAACTAAAAACATCATTTGTCTAAAACAGGGAGATAAAGCATGAAAAGACTGGTTCATGTAATTTTGTAAATGTGTGCACAAAATCAACATGAGTGGATCTACAGAATTGTCCTCACTAGGTTTTTTTAGTTGTTTTTTGTTTTGGTTTATCTGGGAGAGAAAGCCTGGAGAGGATGCCGGTATGTTATTCTTGCCAAGGAATAAGTACACTGGTATAATGACTATAATTTTTTTCTTTCTTTCTTCCCCAAATCACCTCAACAATTTTTTTCCTCTACTACTTGATGCATGAGTTTTAGGGCCAGGCCTGCAACTACAAATTCTGGAAGCAGAGCTGATTTCTAAGCAAGAAACTGTAAGAATGTTTTTAAACATTATGTCAGAATTCCTAAGAGCCTCTTGGTGGTGGCTTGTGGCTTCACCTCATCTGGCAAAAATGAGGCTAAGACTAAGTACAGCTATATTGCCTGGTGGTTAAAATGGCCTCATGCCACATTCTATGCATAGTAATGGATGGACAGGAAGGTACTTGCTTACTAATATTGCTGCCAGCAGTCTGGACTAGCAGCACAGTGGCCAACTCTAATGTCCCTTCTGAAGGTGGAAAAATCTAGAAAGCGTAAATACCATTAACAACCTGAAAGAGTCTCAGAGCAAGATATGTTGTCTCTTACCTCAATTATTCCAGATGCCTGAAAGGGCAAAACTATATATAAACATGTGTGTGTGTGCACACACAAAGACAACTCCTTCTATCGGAACCTGGGAAAGTTTTTTTAAAAGTCAATAACCCTGAGTGTCCTCACCCTAGGAAATATTCATACAATATGATGAGCTGGACTAATTATGGTGACTGTTTATATTCTTTTGATGTAAAGGATCCATGGTCAAAACCCAGCAGGTGGCCTGTGGTGTTATGATACATCCATTGGTTTTCATATATAGTTCCTGGTTCATGACTCCCACAGCCCTTATTACAATCTTACCTACTTATACCATTGGGCACTTCAGAATCTCTCTGACTTTTTTCACCTTTTTGATTGTAGGGTGTAGACCCTCATGCCAGAGAGGGTCTTATCCCCATCTTGATGGATAATCACACTTTGCATAGTTGTCCATAGAACCTCAAGAGGACTGGGTTTGGAGAGCTTCCAGATAGCTGAACAATGTTGTTTGTCGTAGGGGAGAAGGAAAGCTACAGAATATGTTCAGGGTGATAACATGAATATGAAAACATTCATTTCCATCTCTACAGGTACAAATGCATATAGGACTTTAGGGAATGGATCTGGAACTGCCAACGGTATAGACCAGAATGGTGAAGGGGAACTCAAGTTGGGATGTGAATTTTTTTTTAATACTCTATGTCTTTCTTTGTTTAAAACTCTTTTTTAATTTTTATTATTTGAAAGTAGAGTTCAGTATAATAAATCTCCATGCATGTGTTACCCAGCTTTAACTTTGACAACACAAAGCCCTTTACCTACCCATTCCCACCTTTTATAGATAATTTTGAAGAAAATTTCAGACATCATATTATCTGTAAATATTTTAGTCTTTTATAAGATAATTATCCACCTTAAAAAATAATTATCTAATATGTGAACTATCCAGTGTTCAAAATCCCAAAGATGCATAAATGCATTTTTTCCAATTTGCTTAAATAATTACTCTAAACATCCTCATTTTATAATGCTTTAAATTTTATCATGAACTATTTCAGAGTACAAAAAAGTGTGGAAAGTAATTATTAGACACACACATAAATACCATGAAGATTTATGTGTTCTTTCTGTTTTCCCATATTGGCTTTAGAATTTTAAAGAAGTAAAAATATGTTTCTAGCATAAAAAGTACAATCATTCTTTCAAAAACTAAAATGTGGCTTTAATAAGACTGTGAAATAAAATCCTATTGTCCTCATCAGTGATCCTTATCTGCCATGTTTTTAGTATGTCCCATCACATATTTATGCATTTAATAAAAGCTTATGATGTGCATGTACAAAGAGTGCTTTGTGCTAATTTTTAAAAAATCTTAAATAGCATTAAATTTATGCAACAAATTATATTTTATTTTTATATTCAACATTAAATGTTCTATATTTATCCATCTTGATCCATGAAGATAAAGTTCATTTATTATAGTTATTGCCTAGAATTTCACTGTTCTTTTGAAGGATGTAATTAGCCCAACTACAGTCTTATTCACTCTGTCTTCATGATCATTCTTGTACTTATTTCTTCATGGAGATATGTGAGAATTTCTCTAAGGAATATTCCTAGAAATAGAATCTTTTAGTTATAGGACATGGCATTTTAAACTTGACTTGATATTGTTAAATTTTGCTCCCAATTGAATTTCCTAACTTACTATTCCATTAACAGTATATGAGCTTTTTATTTAAAAAAAAAAAACAAAACAAAACCATATCCTCACCAGCCCTTGATGTTTTTTCAGGTTTTTAATTTACTAATCTAATGGATATAAATGGTATTTCTTTGTGATTTTAATAAATATTTCTCTAATTGCTACAGTGGTTTCACATATTTATCACCCTCTCTTATTTTCCTTTCTTTGTAATTCCTATATACAATATGTGTTCATGTTTCTATTATGTTATTTGATAGTCTATCACAGTTTTTAGTTCTTTATAAATTACGGACACTTAACTTTTATCATTGATTATTATTTATTTGAGTAGCAAGAATCTTCTTCCAGTCTGTAACTTAACTTTAAGTTCATAGCATCCTGTCCTAGAGAAGTGTAACATTTTAATATTGTCAAAACTGTCTATTGACAGTGTGACAGTTTTGGTTTATGTCTTTGGGAAATTATTTATAAAATCCTCCCCAATTCCATTGTCATTAACACAACTTCTTATGTTTGTTTTCTAATTTTTTTAAAGTTTTGAATGCCATGGATTTATTTTTATAATAAAATATATTCTTATATTACTTTAATAATTAACAATTAATACCATTTTAAGTGGACAAAAAAATAAAAATCATCCATAATTTTATCCTTCAGAAACCAAGTGCTGTTAACATTTATTCTACTTCCAGACTTTATTATTCCAGACTTCTATACATGTGTTCTTTTGTGAGATGGTAGATATTTTATACACATTTTTAATTGAACAATACTTAGTAGAGAGGTTGAGGCTCTTTTTGTGAATAGAATCATGAGATGCATGGTTTGGAGAGAAAAGTTGCATGAACGTTCTCTTTTATAGTTCACATTTGGGATTAATGCTACCCAAACCAGGAGAGCCTATTAGCTCTTTTGTTTTTACATAGTCCTCTGTGTGCCTCCACTGTAGAAACTTACATAGTCTTCTACATATTTGTTACTCACATCTCTGCTGCCTTCATGAAAGCATGGGCTCCTTAAGGTCAGATAAATCTTATCTATCTTTATATCACTAATTTTAACTAGTAAAGAGTGGATGTTTAAGATGTGTGGAAAGGAAGGTGAAGAAGACATTTAACTAGAAAAAAAAAGACATCTAAATTCTAGTTCATCAAGTAGCTAGTTATGTGTCTTTGAGCAAATTTATTTTAAGACTCATTCATTTTTATCTACAAGTTAAAGGGAAGAAACCAGATGATCTATAATTTTTCTACTTCCTTAGACATTAATCTAGACTCTGATTTTTTTTTTTCTTTTTCAAAGTATGAAACGGAGGCCAGGAGTGGTGGCTCACACCTATAATCCTAGCACTTGGGAGGCCAACGCGAGTGGATCACCTGAGCTTAGGAGTTCGAGACCAGTCTGAGCAAGAGTGAGACCCCATTTCTAAAAAAAAAAAAAAAAAAATACCAGGTGTTGTGGCAGATGCCTGTAGTCCCAGCTCCTCAGGAGGCTGAGGCAAGAGAATGGCTTAAGCACAAGTGTTTGAGGTTGCCATGATGCCACAGCACCCTATTGAGGGTGACAAAGTGAGACTGTCTCAAAAAAAAAAGGATGTAATGGAGCCCATAAATATTCTTTAAAATATTTCTATTCCATGATACTAGTTAGTAGCCCAGTCTTTCAACAACCTATGACATCTAACACTAACAGGTGTTTACTTAAATACAAATGGAACTTGTGGTCCCTTTAGACTGCCAATTTTTCAGTAGAGCTATCCCTGCAGATTTGGATGGATGAGCTGTTTTCTGGTAAGTAGCCATAAGAATACCAGAGAGGGAATTTAATATAAGTGAGATACTCATTGGAGCTCTCTTACTGCTGTGATTACTGGCAGGATATGGGACCATGTCATTTCCTGGTGAGTTTGACTTTCCATCTGTCCATGGACTAACATCTGATAAAGAGAGTTCATGATTATACCTCCCTCTAGTGACTAAAGCCTTCTTATATAAAGTTTCCTGTAGCACATGAGCAAGAATCTTTGACTAAAAAAAAAAAAAAGAAAATTAAATATAATTTATTAATCCTTTGATAATTCAAGGAATATTCTGTCACCATTATTCTATGGGAGATGCAAAGTTCATCATACGTTCCCCTTTGCATTGGGAAAACTAATGTTCAGAAGATACTTCTAGTGTTTCCAAAATACTGATAGTCAGGAGTCTGCTCCATTAATAAGGCACAAAACCAACCATCTTTCAAAGTCTTATGCCAGCATAAGACAGAATAACCTCCAGTGCAAATATATAGGAAAATAACCCCTCAACTATTCATTCTATGTCTAACTGCCCACAAAACTTGTTCTGGTTGCAATATTTCTGGAATATTTTTATGCTAAGAAAAGAAAAATATCAGGAATCCAAACTTTCAACCCAATATTTGATATTCATTAAAAGAAATTAGGAATAATAATAGTTAGACAAGATCAACTCAAGATTAAGTCCTCACCTAATGTCATCAATAGGTTCTTGGAAACTTGTAACTCTAAGGAAAATGACATACATAAAATCCTTGAATAATGTCACTGTTCAATGTTAGTAGGCTGTAATGTTGATAACAAAAAAAAATTGTTTCATTATATGCTGTTTTGTTAAAGTCACAGTGTTTAAGAACTTCTGAAAACATTCAATGAGGACTTCTTGCATTTGGGAAGTAAGAGAGGGTAGAGAGAAAGATATACAGCTTTTAGGCCTATGACTCCTCTCCAAAAAAGCTAGTAGAAATGATACCATTCCTTTTTTTTCTGATACTTTCACCATCTCTTCTTCTGCAATAGTTCAATGGTTCAAAGGAAAATATTAGGGAAACCAATAGTTAATTGTACAGGACACATGACAAACACAATAAGGAGAAATTCTCTCTTGTGTTGGCATAGAACTTGCTTGGGAGTTCATAAGTAAGGCCAAGCCAGTGATATCATCTCAAGACTCTAACCTCAGAATGTCTCATATTTCACATCAAATACCCTAATCCTTTCTATTAAGAACAACTTCAGGTCAAGGTATTAAGACATCCTTAGATCTTAAAGAAAGTATTTGCAATCACAAATAGGTTAATTTAAGCAACCCTCTTTTTATTAAGAAAGTTATACCTGAAATGGAAGCTAGTAACTGGACTTTGGGGGAAGAAGGGATTTTCACCAGCTCTCTGGGAAGTCCCTGTGGTTTCCAAGTTCTTCTTCTCAGTTCAGTTCATGAAGCTCTTAATACAGCTGGCCCTGTCATTTCAGCCCAGCATAGTCAATTTTTTTCACCATTGACCTTGCAATTGAAGAAACCAAATCTGAAATTTCTATTCAGTAAGAGAATATTGGATTGGCCCATATGTTAGAGACTAATCTGTCAATCTTAATTTTACAGCACAGGAAACTAAGGCTCAGAGAGTTTCTGAGACCACACAGGAAGAGTACAAATAGAAGCTATATTTCAAGATTCCAAGTACAATGTCTTTTGTACCATACTATACTATTAAATGTGTGTGTATAGGTGTATATTTTAAAACATACCAGAGACAACATATTGAAATAAATGTGGGTTCATTCTGTCCATACAAAATAGTCCTTTTAGAAGTTTGCAACTATTTCAGTAATGCTACTGTTGTCCAAAACATACTCAGGATTCTTTTTTGGGCATCATTCACCTAGTTTATGGCACATTATTAGTAATTGCCTTTACTAGCAGACAGTTAGCTCATTTACAGCCCAATCTATGTTTAATTTTGCCTGTATCTCCATTACTTAGCATAATATTTGGCACATAACAGATCATCACAAACATTTTTGAATAAAACTAGTCAATGTTTCTACTTTCATGGAAGATTTAATTACTAAAGGGAACCAATATCACAAGAAAAAGATCAAGCTAATAAAATCGGTGGTTGAGTTGAGTAATATGCTTGATATGACTCAGAGTACTTGTTTTTCTGCCACCAGCCCAAAGTAATTTGAGCTCAGAGATCATGTCTTATTCGCCTTAGAATTCCACAGCACCACTCCCAATTCTTGCACAGAAAGAGAACTCTCATCTATATTCAACAAATGTTTGATAAGTAATGGAGCAGTAGATGTAATTTGGATAAAGGTAGAGACCACATACAGTTTGCTGAAACAAGAATGTAATGGTAGTATTTCTTGCTTGAGTTATTGCCAAAGTTCTAACCCTCAAGCAGACATTTCAAACTGTGATCTAGAGCAAAAATGCATGCTGTGCACAATAGATTGTACTGAGAGCTGCCCGCCTAATAGCCGTAGCTGCCAACATTCTAACCCCATAGTGTTGCTAAAGTGATAGAGTTTTTCTCTTTGGCAAAGATCTCATCTTACTCCTGGGATGCAAAATGCACTAATCCCTGACCAACAGGACTTACATTTTACTTAAGGAGTATTTATGACTCTAGCAAATTCTTTGATACTGTATGGTACTAGCTGTGCTTGGTGTTCAGAATTACATATATATATGCTTGCCTGGGATTGAGACCATCTAGGAATAATGTTTCATGGGAGCTATTCTGAAAAAAAGCATACATAAGCCATAAAAGGCTGTTAACAAATGTGCTTGGGCAAAACCAGCAAGACCTAGCTATCAGAAACATCTGATCCCTTGTTCTTTAGGGGGAATTAGAATTAATGAACCCTACCTGGGTTGGGATTGAAAGTGAGTTAATACTGGAGGTAAATAAATTTGGGGGCTTTGAAATCTCAAGAACCTTAACACAAAGTCTAAAAAGTAACTTCAGTCTCAGGGATAGCTACCAGGAATGGGCAACATATGAAATGCTTTTTCTTCATGAGGAAATGAGATTGTTTTATAAGATGTGTTTTATCGCTAGACTAGTTTGTGGAGGAAATGAAGGGCTGGTTGCATTCATATACAATATAAATGTCGTTGTTCGGTGAGGTAGGGGAGACTTTGTCCTCCACGCTTTCTATCTCCATCTAGAGTGCTTATCAATATTCTAGTACTAAAACAAGTATCCCCACACTAAGATTAGTAAAATGTCAGGACATGGTGAAGTGCCCTTCTGTTGGAAAGCCAGCAGGGCCACTTGCTGGCTGCTTTCTTGTCAGCTGGACACCAACATAAAAGACAAAAATCAATACCCCTCACCACAGGTGATTTATATTTCTCATTCTAGTGAAAATGGGGTGAGTGGCTGTGCCTCTGAGTCTACCCTCACATAGCCTCCAAGACCCACTCAACAATAGCATTAATTTGAGAGCAGTCTCAAGTAAGACTTGGGGGTCTTCAGCTGCTAATGCTGCTCTTCTCTGCATCACTCAAGATCATTTCCTCTCTTCTCAGCACCCTTGGAGCTCCCCAACCACTACATTAATACTGCCTTTCCTTTTATCTTCAATCCTTTCAAGTTTTCAGAAGCAGAAGTCTTTTCCTTTCCTTTTACATCTCATAGCCTCACAAATCTGTGATTTTTAAGCACATGAATCCTATCTCTTCCCTTGAAATAAAGGCTTTTAAAATATGAACGCCAAGGACTGCCTCTAGTTTTCTCCTATTTTTGCTATGACCTCTCTTTTTGGGGGTTAAAATAAAGAATGCCTGCTTGGCAAAAGAGTCAAAGAGAAACATTAGAAGTAAAAAAATTACATCATCAGTGCTTCAAACATATTACAGCATGATAACTTGTACATGCACTAGAGAAAGAAAAAGGAATATAAGCTCACAGAAGTATATTATTTTGTTATTTTATTAGTACATTAGTTTGTTATTTTATTAGTATATTTGTTGGTTATTTTAAGACTATGGGAACAAGGCCATGCATATACGTCTGTAATCCTAGCACCCTGGGAGGCCAAGGTGGGTGGATCACTTGAGCTCAGGAGTTGAGACCAGCCTGAGAAAGAGTGAGACCCCATCTCTATTAAAAATAGAAAAACTAGCTGGGCATTATGGTGCAGGCCTAGAGTCTTAGCTATTTGGGAGGCTGAGACAAGAAGATCACTTGAGCCCAAGAGTTTGAGGTTGCTGTGAGCTATGATGCCACAGCACTCTACCCAGGGCAAAAGAGTGAGACTCTGTCTCAAGGAAACCAAACAACAAAACGCAAAAACTATAGGAACAAATAGAGATCACCTGGGATTTAGAGTGAAGATAACCAAGATCTAGAGCAGTGGTTCTCAACCTTCCTCATGCTGCGGCCCTTTAATACAGTTCCATAAAATTATTTTCGTTGTTACGTGGTTGGGGGTCACCACAACAAGAGGAACTGTATTAAAGGGTCACAGCATGAGGAAGGTTGAGAACCACTGATCTGGAGGAAGGGAGTGTCTTCTTCATTGTGACAGTGTGAGTTGTTGGAAAAGACAAAGATAGTGCATGTATGCTAGACCACAGATAAAAAGGGGGAAAGGGGATTAGAGAGAGCTCCAACTCCCTCAGAATCCTAGATCATTACAACTAAATGCGCCTGTAATGTCATCTCAGTTTGGTTTAGACTGAAGAGTATAGACTTTAATGTTAATAAAATAAACTTTGGGTTCCTATCTGAAAATGATTTTTATTTTTTTTTTTTTTGGAGACAAGAGTCTCACTATGTCACCCTGGGTAGAGTGCTGTGGAGTCACGGCTCACAGCAACGTCAAGCTCTTGGACTTAAACGTTTCTCTTGCCTCAACCTCCCAAGTAGCTGGGACTACAGGAGCCCACCACAATGCCTGGCTATATTTTTTTGTTGTTGCAGTTGTCCTGGTTGTTTAGCAGGCACAGGCCAGGTTCAAACCCACCACCCTTGATGCATGTGGTTGGCCCTGTAACCACTATGCTAGGCACCAAGCCTGAAAATGATTTTTAAATGAGAATTTGAAACTAATACATTCTGCCACTTGCTAGTGTGTGTTACCATAGAGAACCTCTGAGTATTCTAAGGGTGATCTGCAAGTAAAGATGATATTAACACTTGCAGACTTGTTATAATAAATCTGTAGGTGAAGTATCTAAATACTAGGCACAGAGTAGATGCTTTCTTATTCATAGCTATGGTTTATGGAATGACTCTATAATGTAACTCTGTGTCATATGTACAATTGTAGGTTAGAACATGAATTTGTAGATGAAAGATAGGAGGCTAGATGTAAAGGCCAGAATATCCTTTAGGAAGCAAGGATGAACGAAAGTACTCCTGAACTTCTATTATTCGCTTCTCCCAAATTTTAAATTTCTAACATTGAAGTATTTACAAATGGGATTTACTGATTTTTTTTTTTTTTTGAGATTTACTGATTTTTTTTTTTCTTCACTTTATTGCCCTCGGTAGAGGGCCGTGGCATCACACAGCTCACAGCAACCTCCAACTCCTTGGCTTAGGCGATTCTCTTGCCTCAGCCTCCCAAGTAGCTGGGACTACAGGCTCCCGCCACAACGCCCAGCTATTTTTCTGTTTTGCAGTTTATCCGAGGCCGGGTTTGAACCCACCACCTTCGGTATATGGTGCCAGTGCCCTACTCGATGAGTCACAGGTGCCGCCCAATTTACTGATATTTTTAATTAGAACAGTTCAGCCATTTGGGATACATGTGATTTATAAAAGGACAGAATAAGATAGATTAATATCTAATATACCTTTCCCCCACAAGACAAATGAGCCCTATACAGGGGAATGAGGTGGCAGAGCTGGTCCTTGACAGAGCGAGGCTTAGAATTCCAGCATCCTGGTATCTAAACTAGTGGTGTTGCCCTTTCCATTCCATATGTAACACATGAGTTGGGAGATATAAGGCTCAGTCTTCCAAGTAATAGGAATTTTTTCTCTGCTTTCATATTACACTTAACAATATCCATCAGACCTCCTAAAAATTGCCTTATGTAACATTTTTGACCAGCTTTAACACCACCAAAGCAGAGATTGCAACAGATACATTTGGCTGCCACGACGATGTTGTTGATGGGCCTTCATTTCCATAAATTACTGTTTCTTATTCCCAGTGTCTTCTAAAATTATCTGGTTGTGAACTTCCTATTTTAAAATCTTTTTAAAGTCATGCTTTGTTTTATTAAATTCTCATAATTCCATTTCTTTGGCATTTGCTCATTTTTATTTGTCATGATCCTCAATTAAGATTTTTTTAAAAATCATTGCTTTACCAGAGTGTCAATCTACTTCTAAAATGAAAGAGAAAGACATTTTCTTATGATTTTCTTCATTTAGACATGTGAAAAAATAAAAACAAACAAATCCAGGAGTGATTCAGAGATAACAAAGAAATTTTAGCTAAACAATCCTTCTCACAAAGACATAAAATGGCTGGTTAACCATGAAGGACAACATGGACAGCAGTGAGAACTGCCTTTATCATAGACATAACTGAAATATTTTCTCAAACCAGTCATGTTCATCTCAACAATAGCTAAAGTAAGCTGATGTTAAGGAGTATTTTTATGAATATTTTTTCTTTTATTAAACCTCACCCACTTATAATCCCTGTAAACAGACTCAAAGACAAAACAGAGCTTTCAGTCTCAGTATCCTAGTAAAAGCAGAATAAAGGAACGAGTGAAAATACCAACAGTGAAACTCACAGATTCAAACACCATAAAGTTGGTTCCTTGGGATGATAAGAGGTGTGCCCACGGTCGGGAAAATAGATTTTTTTTTTTAAGAAAAAAGTATGCTTTTCAACATGAAACATTATTATAATCCATGTTATTGATGTGACACCACAGACGAGAATTTGCAGGGCAGGAGGAATGCGTATGGCTAATTCTGTTTACACCTAATGTTTCAAAATACATTTTTGTTGTGTGAATTTAGTCTTATCATTTAAACTCCTTGAGTTTCCCTGGTCTCAAAAATAAAACTGAAACAATAATAGCTACTCCATCTGTAATCTGATATAAATTTTGAAGAAAGTGCAGGTAGATGTTCTTAAAAAATAGGAAGAATAGGATGTAGAGGGGAGAGAGAGAAGCGTGAGGAGTCAGGTGTGTGGCCTGAAGGAATGGAAGAATTGTTATAACTGAGCTCCGGAGGTCTGGGGAGGGAGCAGGTCTGAGATACTCCTCAAAAAAAAAAGTGCCTCAGCTCACTGAGCACATCTAACTGTAAAAATCTAGGAATTTGAATGACTCGGAGTTCTATCCAACACACTTTTTATTTCAGGCCTAGCACATGTAAGAACTATGGTTTGTTGGGTTCTATGGCAACATATTTCTATATGTGGCTATTTGAGATGTTTTAAAATGAAGATAACCTGTTTTTCTAGTTTTTACTTCCAAATAAGAATAGTTGCAGAAAGGTGAATCACAGTCATCTAAATAATGGACTCCGTATCATGGAATACTTGCATTTCCTGATTAATTTATTATTAAATACATGTCAAATTTGTGGGGGTAAATTTTGATACATGTTACAAGTCACACACAAAATATTAGTTTTTAAATGGCACAGGTTTTTAGATATAATCAAGATAAAATTCTGGCTAGTATGTAGAATACATTGATTTAAGGTCAAAAGCAGTTTTAACATGGTGTTTTTGATTAGTAATTAAGAGGGTGCACAGCTCTTTCTGGCTGACGAATCCCTTCCCCTAGGAAGAGTAGGGATGCTAAATTATTCATCTTTCCTATGGGGGAGTCAATGTATATCTAAAATGTATAAATGGAAAAGAGGACTAGCAGACATTATTTAGGATTATAAAGGTATCTAGCAGGGCAATAAAAAAATTAATATCTATAAATCTGTGAGTCAATGTTGAAAGGAAGTACAATTTCCATACAAGGGAGTCATTAGACACTGTGTCACTTGGAGTCTGAGCAGAAAACAGATGGTACGCTGTTGTTGAAGAGAATTTAATGAAAAACAATTTATAAATCTGTGGACGCTGTTTAGGTAAAACAATGAGGAATGAGGAATAATGAAATATTTAGATTCTACCAAGGGCCAGAGGGAAGAAGCAATCACTAACATTAGGCATGACTTATAAGTATAGAGGAGGGCCACTGACAGGAGCTGTGGCTAGAAAGGGCTGGGGCTATGTTGGGGAGCCATTGCCCACCCATGGCCCAATACAAAGGTATCCAGGGGAATAAATTTCCTCCCTCTGATCTCCTGATGATGCCTCTGATTGGCCAAATCCATTTGGAAAACCAAGGGCATGGGGTTGTCAACAGTGAAATCAGGTGAAGGTGAAATCTCTTATGTCAGTAGGAGGTAGAGAAAGGTAGAAAATGGACTTTGAAAAGCAAAAAGAATATCCAGCACAGATACTACCTAAGATGGCAAGTTTAAATATATTAAAGTTTGTTGGGAAAGCACATGGTTGTCTACAAAGAAATGCATTATTTAAATTTACCTTGTGCATATATTAATGAAGCTTGTGATAAAGAAATATTTTCCAGCAAATCCTTGAATTTCACTTTAGTTATATTTTAGATATATTAGATTTTATCCTCCATTATATTTAAGGGGAAGTCTATAAAAATTGTGATAAAATATCATTTTAAATGACTTCCATTATTCTGTCCACCCACATATACATTTATTTTGATGATCTATCTTTCTAGAAATATCTGAAGTGACTTGTAATTAACGTATAAACAGTGCTTATTTCTGAGGGGTAAGGTTTCTTTTGAAACTTTATTCTTTGCACTTTTCTATAAGGATTGAGTACTAATGAATATACAATATTTTACATGAAATCGTAAAGTATAAAAACTAAAAATATGTGTTCTTTTGTAGAGAAAAAATACATGTACTAGTAATTTGGAGGTGACTTCCTTCAATTGTGTTCTTTCTATGAAGCCTTTATAGGCCATCACGATCATAATAATTTTTCCACTTTTCTATTATTTCCCTTAAAAAGTGAAATTGATAGCGTTAGACCAAGAAAATAAAATGGTATCTGCTCATTTGGTATGCTTTCTAAGACAGAAAGGTCTATAATAGGGCCAATTTCTGAGAAGAGGTCATGGGAGGTTCTGTGAAATAGGCAAGATGAGGCGCCAAAATACACTTTGATGAGCTGGAGTTAAGGAGCACATACCACAAAACAGCCACGGCAACCCAGAGTTTAGGAAATAGTCACTAAGAAAGTCAACGAGTTCTGGCAGATGGTGGTACTCTCCTTTTGGAGTAATTGCTATGGGCTCCCACACTTGATTTCTGGTCCTACCCTATGCTCTCATACAACTCCTTTTGCCTAGTGCATGCTAACCTTGAAGAGCATTTGATTTGTACTTTCATTGTATGCCTTAGCATATTTTGCCTTGTTTTAAAATGTATACTTTGTGTGATTCATTAAACTTTCCACTTACTCATTCATTTATACTATCTGTATATATTCATAGATTTTTATTTTATTCAAGAGCTATAATTCAATCTTACTTATTTGCGTGCTTAAACTGACACAAATTTGGCCAGTGGGAGCACCTTCCTTCTTGCTTCTCTGTCTTTTTGATATGCCCCATTGTTCTTTGAGCACCTCCTTACATTCTGGCATTACAAAATGTTCCAGGCTCATCTTGTGCTGTCCCTGCCCAAGTTCTGAAAACAGACAATATTTTTTCAATAATCTTTGATTCTTTTTGGTGGAGAAATCTAATGTAAAACCAAAATTTAAGTCATAGGAATGCTCATTGCTGTAAGCATATCATTTCTCTCCAGTCCTCTCAGAGTACAGAGAGCTAGGTAGCATGCACACACACGAATGTGTACATGCACATTTATACTTATTTTTAGGTGTAAATCAATCTATCTAAGTATTTAACTATCATCTATCTCTATATTAAAAGCTATGAGTTCACACTGATCTCTCCAATTCTTATCCTACACCACAATTCAATTTTGTTTTTCTTCTCTTTCCAATTAGTAACTTCCTTCTCTAAAAGTGAGACATATGGCTCCCATTACATTTAATAGGTTTGTTTTCTTCATTAATAAGTCAAATAAATGTAAAAAATCTCCCTTCTCTACTATCACACATCCCTGTCAGGACTGCAGTGGCTCACATTGAGTTATCTTCCTCCTACCGACAGGTACTTTTCTCATCCTGCTGGGCTTCAACACCATGTTGGACTACAGATCTGCACATGAACACCTTCAGAGTAGCTGGGCTCTGAAATCTCACACTGAGCACCATGCTTTTCCCTATTTCCCCATATAGACACAAGACATACTTTGAATTCTTCAGAAACAGAAGTGAAGGGAAAGAGGAAGAAGGAAGCAATTTATTTTTTTATTTATATTTTTCTTTTACTGTTGGAGATTCATTGAGTGTACAAAGAACCAGGTTACATTGATTGCATTTGTTAGGTAAAATCCCTCTTATAATTGTGTCCTGCCCCCAAAAGGTGTGTCACATAGCATCACTCGCCCCCACCCCCTCCCTCCTTCCCTTTTTCCTTTTACCAAGTCCCCCCCTCTTTTCCTCTCTCTGCTCTCCCCTTTTCCCACCCCCCACCATGTACTAGGTCATCAACTGTCCTAATATGAGAATTGAGTACTTAGAATTCATGTTTCTCCATTCTTGTGATACTTTATTAAGAATGTGTTCCACTTCCATCCAGGTTAATACAAAGGATGTAAACTCTCCATCTTTGTACTGGCTGAATAGTATTCCATGGTACACATACGATGGCTTATCAATCCATTCCTGGGTTGGTGGGCATTTAGGCTGTTTCCATATGGTAGTGATTATAACTTGAGCTACAATAAACAGTCTAGTGCAAGTGTCCTTATGATAAAAGGATTTTTTTCTTCTGGGTAGATACCCAGTAAAGGGATTGCACAATCAAATGGGAGGTCAAGCTTGAATTCTTTGAGGGTTCTCCATACTTCCTTCCAAAAAGATTGTATTAGTTGGCAGTCCCATCAGTAGTGTAAAAGTGTTCCCTTCCCTCCATAACCATGCCAACATCTGTAGTTTTGAGATTTTGTGATGTAGACCATTCTCGCTGGGGTTAGATGGTATCTCAGGGTGGTTTTGATTTGCATTTCTCTAGTAATTAGGGATTATGGCATTTTTCCATATGTTTGCTAGCCATTCATCTGTCTTCTTTAGAGAAGGGTCTATTCATCTCTCTTGCCCATTGAAATATAGGATTGTTGGCTTTATCATGTGGATTAATTTGAGTTCTCTATAGATCCTAGTTATCAAGCTTTTGTCTGATTCAAAATATGGAAATATCCTTTCCCATTGTGTAGGTTATCCATTTGCTTTGGTTTTTGTCTCCTTAGCTGTATGGAAGTTTCAGTTTAATTAAGTCCCACTTGTCTGCTTTTGTTGTTGCAATTGCCATGGAAATCTTCTTCATAAAGTCTTTCCCTAGTCTTACCCTTTTCCTACACTTTCTTTGAGGAATTTTATCATTTTGTGCCTTAATTTTAGATTTTTTATCCATCTTCAATCAATTTTTGTGAGTGGACAAAGGTATGGGTTCAGTTTCAGTCTTTTACAAGTGGATATCCAGTTCTCCCAGCACCATTTATTAAATAGGTATTCTTTCTCCCAGGGTATGTTCTTGTTTGGTTTAACAATGATTAGGTGACTGTAACATGTTACTTTCATTTCATGGTTTTCTATTCCATTCCAAATGTCTATGTCTCCGTTTTTGTGCCAGTACCATGCTGTCTAGACCACTATGGCCTTGTAGTACAGCCTAAAATCTGGTATGGTGATGCCCCCAGCTTTGTTTTTATTACTAAGAACTGCCTTAGCTATATAGGTTTTTTTCTGGTTCCATACAAAACAAAGAACTATTTTTTCCAAGTCTTAAAAGTAAGATGTTGGTATTTTAATTGGTATTTTAATTTTAATTAGGGATTGCATTGAATCTATAGTTTACTTTGGGATGTATAGACATTTTAACAAGTTGATTCGTCTCAGCCATGAGCATGGTATGTTTTTTCCATTTGTTAATATCCTCTGCTATTTCTTTTCTTAAGGTTTCATAATTTTCTTTATAGAGGTCCTTCACCTTTTTTGTTAGGTATTTTCCTAGGTATTTCATCTTCATTGCAGGTATGGTGAAGGGGAAAGATAAATTAAAACTCAGAGTTAAGGGTTGGAAGACAATTTTTCAGGCAAATGGAATTCGGGAGAAAAGAGGAGTTGCAATCTTATTTTCAGATACAAGTGGATTTAAAGCAACTAAAGTCAAAAAAGACAAAGATGGACACTTCATATTGGTCAAGGGAAAAATACAACAAGAAGACATTTCAATTGTAAATATTTATGCACCCAACTTAAATGTTTCCAGATTCTTGAAACAGACCTTAATTAGTCTGAGCAATATGATATCCTATAACACCATAATAACAGGGGACTTTAACACTCCTCTTATAGAGCTGGACATATCCTTTAAACAGAAATTAAACAAAGATATGAGGGACTTAAATGAGACCCTAGGACATTTGTAGACGTATATAGAACACTTCATCCCAAAGATAAAGAATATATATTCTTCTCATCGCCCCATGGAACATTCTCCAAAATTGATCATATCCTAGGACACAAAACAAACCTCAACAGAATCAAAAGAATTTAAATTTTACCTTGTATCTTCTGAGACCATAAGACATTAAAGGTAGAAATCAACTCCAACAAAAACGTTCAACCCCACACAAAGGCATGGAAACTAAACAACCTTCTGTTGAATGACAGTTGGGTGCAGGAAGAAATAAAACAGGAAATCATTAACTTCCTTGAGCATAACAACAATGAAGACACAAGCTACCTGTGGGAAACTGCAAAAGCAATTCTGAGAGGAAAATTTATCGCTTTAGATGCCTACATTCGAAGAACAGAAAGAGAGTGTGTCAACAAACTCACAAGCCATCTTACGGAATTGGAAAAAGAAGAACAATCTAAACCTAAACCCAGCAGAAGAAAAGAAATATCCAAAATTAAATCAGAGATCAATGAAATTGAAAACAAAAGAATCATTCAGAAAATTAATGAAAGAAGGAGTTGGTTTCTTGAAAAACTAAATAAAGTAGATAAATCTTTGGCCATACTAACTAGAAATAGAAAAGTAAAATCTCTAGTAACCTCAATCAGAAATGATCAAGGGGACTCAGCGCCTGTGGCTCAACGGGCTAAGGCGCCAGCCACGTACACCTGAGCTGGCGGGTTCAAATCCAGCCCGGGCCGCCAAACAACAATGATGGCTGCAACCAAAAAATGGCCGGGCGTTGTGGCAGGCGCCTGCAGTCCCAGCTACTTGGGAGGCGGAGGCAAGAGACTCGCTTGAGCCCAGGAACTGGAGGTTGCTGTGACCTGTGATACCACAGCACTCTATTCAGGGTGACAGCTTGAGGCTCTGTCTCAAAAAAAAAAAAAAAAAGTCATACATCATGATGAAGTAGGTTTCATCCCAGGGATGTAAGGCTGATTTAACATACACGAGTCCATAAACATTATCCACCATATTAACAGAGGCAAAAACAAAGATTATATCATCCTCTCAATAGATGCAGAAAAAGCATTTGATAAAATCCAGCACCCTTTTCTAATTGGAACACTAAAGAGTACAGGCATACATGGCACATTTCTGAAACTGATCGAAGCTATCTATGAAAAACCCAGAGCTAATATTTTACTGAATGAAGTAAAACTGAAAGCTTTTCCTCTTAGAACTATAACCAGACAAGGTTGTCCTCCGTCACCATTACTATTCAACATAGTACTGGAAGTTCTAGCCAATACAATTAGGCAAGACAAGGAAATAAAGGGCATCCAAATGGGAGCAGAGGAGGTCAAACTACCCCTCTTTGCTGATGATAATGATCTTATACTTAGAGAACCCCAAAGACTCAACCACAAGACTCCTGGAAGTCATCAAAAAATACAGTAATGGGCTCTCTGGTTCTCCCGTTCATTAGACAGCCGCTTCTTCTAGTGCAGCGCCAGCCGCATCCCTGGTGAAAGTGAAGATCGGAATAAACGGATTT
>CAUYRH010048937.1:0-15243 GCA_963574655.1 Perodicticus potto | reverse complement strand
AGCTGGGACCACAGGCGCCTGCCACAACACCCGGCCATTTTTTGGCTGCAGCCATCATTGTTGTTTGGCAGGCCCAGGCTGGATTCGAACCCGCCAGCTCAGGTGTACGTGGCTGGCGCCTTAGCCCGTTGAGCCACAGGCGCCGAGCCCAGGAAAAAATATTTATAAAAGACAATATAATGAAGAATGGTTAGCCAAAATAGAAAAAGAATTTTTTTTTAGTTTTTACATATACGTGTGTTAATTAGGTTTCCACTTTTAGCCTTCACAGAATTTAAAAGGCTTAAAATTTAATAACAATAACAATGTTTAAGATAAGGACTAGAAACAAACCATATAAAGAATGAATGAAGATAAATACATTCAGAAAAGAAAACAGACGATTACTGCATCAAAATATTAAGCAATATTAGTAAAAATAATGCTAAGAAAGTAACGTTCACATTGTCAAATAAGACTTTATAGAGTGCTTTGACTCTGAGGCTCAGTATGAAGTCATCAGTTAACTTATTATTTTTTTTTCCAAAGTCTCAAAAAATAGACAACTAATATTATATAAATAAAAGTAAAGCAGAGTTTCAAAAAACAGATCATGCCAAATCTTATGGATAATAGAAAAAGAAGAAATATTTCAAAATCATTCTACTTGATCTGGATACACCTGATATTGAAATTGGAGAAAATATATTGTTATAAAGGCAAATTACAAACATATTTCACTTATAAGTGAGGATGCAATATCCTAAACAACATATTAACAAGCTGAATTAAAAATTAATGTTTACACATGAAAAAATGCTCACCATCCTTAATTATCAGAGAAATGCAAATCAAAATTATTTTGAGATATCACCTAACTCCAGTAAGATTAGCCCACATAACAAAATCCCAAAACCAGAGATGTTGGCGTGGATGTGGAGAAAAGGGAACACTTCTACACTGCTGCTGGGAATGCACACTAATACGTTCCTTTCGGAAGGATGTTTGAAGAATACTTAGAGATCTAAAAATTGACCTGCCATTCGATGCTATAATTCCTTTACTAGGTATATACCCAGAAGACCAAAAACCACATTATAACAAAGATATCTGTACCAGAATGTTCATTGCAGCCCAATTCATAATTGCTAAGTCATGAAAGAAACCCAAGTGTCCATTGATCCACGAATGGATTAATAAATTGTACATGTATATCATGGAATATTATGCAGCCTTAAAGAAAGATTGAGACTTTACCTCTTTCATGTTTACATGGATGGAGCTGGAACATATTCTTCTTAGCAAAGTATCTCAAGAATGGAAGAAGAAGGGCTGTACTCAGCCCTACCATGAAGCTAATTTATAGCTTTCGTATGAAGGGTATAACTCAACTATAGCACAAGAATATGAGGAAAGGGGCAAGGGTAGGGAGGGGAGGGGGGAGGTTGGGGAGGAGGGAGGGTAATTGGTGGGTCCACACCTACGGTGCATCTTAGAAGGGTACAGGCGAACATTACTAAATGCAGAATACAAATGTCTTCATATAATAACTGAGAAAATGCCAGGAAAGCTATGTTAATCCGTTTGATGAAAATAGTTCAGATTGTATATAAAACCAGCACATTGTACCCCTTGATTGCACTATTGTACATAGCTACGATTTAATAATAAAGACAATTAAAAAAATGGAAAAAAAATAAAATTGGCAAAAAAAATTAATGTTTAAGTAATGTTCTTTGGTCAAAATTGAATCTAATTTATGTGAGAATTAGTCACTATTTTCTTTCCTTTTTTTTTTTTCATTTTCTTTCCCTCCCCCCTTCTCTCTCTGTCTGCTCTCTCCTTCCCCCATGCCCCACTGTGTCATTAATTGTCACTAATTGTCCTCAAATCAAAGTTGAAGACATAGGATTCATGCTTCTCTTCTTTTTGTATATTTTGAGAAAACAACTAGCACAATTACAAAGTGAACAAAAGTCCTGAACAGATACTTCACCAAAGAAAATACGTAGATGGCAAGTAACTGTATGAAACGCTATCCAACATCACTAGAGTACTGTTAACTAAAATCACAAGCACATGCTTATCACAAGGGCCAAATTCCAGAACACTGTGGACACCAGACGCTGCGGAGGATACGGGACAACACAACACTCATGCCCATCGGCGAAACGCAAAACGGCGCCACTGCTTTCATAGACGGTTTGGCAGTTTCTTACCAAACTGAACACACTCTCGCCGTATGATCCAGCATTGACCCAAAAGAACTGAACAATTATGGCCACACAGAAACCTGGGCCCAGATATTTATAGCAGCTTTATTCATAAGAGCCCCAACGTGGAAGCAACCAAAATGTCTTTCAGTGGGTGAAGAGATAAAAATGCGGCACATCTAAGCAATGGAATATTGCTCAACACGGAAACAAAATGAGCTATCAAGCCATGAAAAGACACAGAGGAAACTTAGATGCATCTCGTTAAGTCAAAGAAGCCAGTCTGAAAATCGTACTGTGTGATTCCATCTATAGGACATTCTGGGAAAGGGAACACCAGGAAGAGAGTAAAAAAGACCAGTGGTAGCCAGGGATCGGGGGAAGGGAGGGATGAACGGGTAAAGCAGGGAAGATTTTTTAGGGCAGTGATACTATTCTATACGATACTTCAGGGATGGGTAGATGTCATTTTACATTTGTCAAAACCTATCGCATTTATAGCACCAAGAGGGAACCTTAATGTAAACGAGGGTCTTTAGGTGATGAAGATGTGTTCATTGATTCACTGCTCATAGGTTCATTGATTGTAACAAATGCACCGCTCTGGTGGGGGACAGGTGGTGTGCGTGTGTTCATGTGTGAGAGAATATATGAAAACTGTACTTTCCACTCAACTTTTCCTGTGAATCCATAATTGCTCTAAAAATAGCTTCTTAATTAAGGAAAAAAGAATGATCTGCTACTATAAGACGCTGCATGATTCCATCAGATGAAATTCTGGAACAGGCAAAGCCGGTCACTGGTCAGATAAGTGACCAGTGGTGGTTTCTTCTGTGAAGGAACAGCCTGGAAGGTCACAGGTGCAGGACTTCTGCGGATGCTGATCGTATTCTACTTCTTTGTCTGATTGGCTGCATTTACTTCATGAAAGTTCACTGAGATAAACACTTACTGGGACCTTTTGTGTACATACATTACATTTCGGTGTCTTAATATAAAACACGTTAAAGGTGTCTACTCAACTTTACATTTACATATTTGTGGGAATCACTTGTTATCTAAGGAGAAGCATGTAATTCCTATTCTCTTTTATTTTGATAATTTGGGAAGAGATTAATGCAGCATAGATGGAGTAATTAGGATCTAACTAAGAAAAGAGAAAACATTCTAAGTATTTAAAATGATAGAATTTAATTCAGGGAAATGGCTACACAGATGATGGAAGAATTGGGAAACTAAATTATGGATGGTGAATCAAACTAAAAATTAGCACAAAGGAAGCCAAAGATGCCACCACTCACAATTGCCAACAGATAAAGGAAAGGGGTGGTAGTACTGGAGTTCAGGATTCAAGGTCACGAGGGAAGCTGGGGCCAAAGGGTGGGAGGCAGAGAAGGCTGAGGCTGGAAAACACAGCCCATGGGGCCAGTCCCTGTGGAGCAAACAGAGGAGGGACAGGGCAAGGAATGACCCAAAAGTAAAAACAGGCACAGAATGGCACAACTGGAAATTAAAGTGTTCAGAAAGTAAGTTCTTCATTTTTCTTTTCTCTTCTAGAGTAATTGCTACACTAGGCAAATTGATTTACTGGTATTTTTGATGGACGCTAAGGTTAGCTCCTGGGAACTGCATTCAACATACAACTTGTAAATAAATAAAATTACCATTTTAGTTCTACATTCAATCACAATACACCAGATTTATACACCCTTAAGGTTATGAAAGAATTATTAACCCCTTCATTTTCAAGTTAATGAAAAGTATAAAGAACTTTCAGACTAAATTCAGACTAAATTCAAACCGTGGTCAATGCTCTGTCGGCCACATTGTTTTATTAAGAATTATAAACAGGTACTCTGGTGTTCTGAAAATCACCTTTCTTCAAAGAGGATAATGAAATTTCACTGATCAATTGATAATTATGTGCACATGTGGCAATAACACTCATTAGAAATCAAGCAGGTAAGAGGTGGCGGGGGAAGGTGTGAGTACAATATACACTATCTGCGTAATGGGCACACTTGTAACTTTCACTCAAGCTGTACAAAAGCAGTTTATGTAACCAAAACCTTTGTACCTGTAATTTTGTGAAATTAAAAAAATATTTTAAAGCCCTACACAGTTTGATAACTGGACTTGGGAGGACTGGAAAAGCACACAATTTCCTCAAAATGATGATCACTCAATTTCTGTATTCCTCTCTGTTCTGCTCAAAATGACAATGGTATATTTTAGAATAATATTAAAGCTCCAATTTATAGGTCTGCGTCTTCTGTAACATGGAAGGGTAATAACATATCATGATGTAAAATGTATTTATTCATCCATTTATGGCCCGGAAAAATAAAGTTTAATATGAGTGTGTGTGCTTAATTGTACCTTAGTGCACCTGACCTTAACCATGTCTTGCTTTTAATTCTAAGCAATATAAAATCTTCCAAAATGCAGCTTCTGGAAAGTTACCCCTATCTCACACATAGAGTTGTTGGTGACTAAATGACCGTCACCATCAAATTCCCCTTTAGTTTATTCCATTAGAACACAGTTTTTCTAATTCTGGTTTATTACTCTGATATTAAATACATTTACTGTATTAAAAAAACTAGTTAAGCTTTAGAATAAAATGAAGTATTATGACATTTGCTTAATAGAAACCAGGATGAGATTCAGGGACCATCTCTATTTTATACACCTCATAGTTCAGAGGGTTTGTGATAATAAGAGCAAGAAATAAACCAAAGGTACAAAGACCAAGTCTTTCATTGGTATCTCACTCAAAGTGTAAAACTGAAAGTTCTCCATAATATTTAAATATTTTTTCATAAAAAGGAGAGAAACACTTTAAAGAGAAAGAGTTCAATGTCCGTTTTAAATTTATCTTAAGCACACTCACCTAAAATTCAATGCAGAAACAGCATGAACTTTCCAAAACCATCTGTTTTCTTTTCTTTGAAATGGCGGTTGATTGTGGCATTTAAAGACTTCTCAAGCACTTCATTCAGGGACTGGTAAATCCTATTTATCTATAATGAGAAAACATACTTAGTTAGCTAAGCAACTCACACATATTTATTACACAAACAGGAAGCCAGAAGTGGCAGATCTGGAACATATTATATTTTACAAGTCCCCTTATACACTATTAATGACCGTAATGTTCAATTCAGAGCTCTGGTTTTCATTTACTTAAGAAATACTTACAATAATAGAGATTTATGCTGGAAGTCACTTCACAGAAGTGGATGCTGAAGCCCAGAGGGATGAAACCACAGTCCCAGATCAAACAGCTGGTTAGTGACAGAGAGTGGCCTGGAACCTTGGGCTCTTGATGCAGCTCTTTGTTTTTAGTGGATTAAAATCCCAGAAATGGGAAAATATGGAATCTTCTATTTTTTCCGAGCAGGTAACTTTCTGGAATGTTATATCACTATCATTTCTACTAAAGCCCAGGAAATTACTGCTAAGGTCACAGTTCTCAGACCAACATTCCCCCTAATGCAGCGCTTCTCAACCTGTGGGTCGCGGCGATCCACAGGAACTGTCTTAAACGGCCGCGGCATTAGGAAGGTTGAGAACCACCGCTCTCATGGTTTTAGCTCGCACCATTGTACAGATAGCCTGTAAGAATGATGCATTAAAAGACAACCTAATGTTATTTACTAATCCTCATGATTTATTACGCTGTGTGGTAATAACATACACATAGCAAGTAGCTCACTAAAGTGGCTGTTAATGTTTCTTATCAAAGCTGAATGATCTTATAAGCTTTTGCCTTCTGAGAAACGTACAGATGAGAATTAAAAGAGAGAAGCTCGAGATCGCCCTGGCCAGCGCCTGAGACCCCTTGTCCCTCTCCTGGGGGCTGCCCAGGCACTGCACCCACTCCCCATCCTCAGCCCGTCTTCCCCAGCGTTCTTCTCTTCCTCCTCCTCTTGTCCCTTCACCTCTCACACACACAGGCTGGATGGTACTACCGCAGGGGCCAGATGGCTTGAAGCAGCAAAAATTTGAAACTCCAGAAATCACATGTTAAGATGAAGGAAAAGCATAGAGAGGGGGCTCCCCAACAAAGTCAAGGGGAGAAGGCATCTCTCAGCAGTTGGATGGGCAGGGAGGGGCAGGAAAGCTGCCCTCTGTACCCTTGGTGGGTGATATATTTCCTCTACCCCCAGCTCCAACCTGGGGTTTATTCTTTACCTGTTTTCTTTAACCCAGCTTAGCTAAAATGACCACGATAATTATTTTAGTTTCCATGACTGGCTTCAGGCATCCTGTGATTTTAGGTACACAAAGGAAATTCTATAATACTATCCCTCCCTTAGTCTAATCCAAGTTCTCAGATAGGGTCCTTATTACAAGAGATTTATTTAATAGGAGATAAAGAAATTTTCACTATACAATTAACCTTCGTTCTGTTATGTAATGACCCAACAGTTTTTCTCTGTGCTTAGATTCTAGGGCCATACATATATTTTGACATTCTTTGAATTAAATGTATTATTACAAGAGCAATGTTTCCAGATATTTTGTTAAAATACATTCTTTTAAAAAATAATTGGGGTTGGATTAGGTTAGACCTATGCATCTGGGAATACACTGATATTCAAAATATTATTTCCCTTCATGAATGAGGCCCTCCAAAGCACAGACCCAGGAAATAAATGGACATCTTACTCAATCTTATACACTCATACACATTACATCTTTTTTTATAATAATGTTAGCCTATATAGATAAACATATCTGACTCTATCTGGCAATACATACAGAATCACTCGAGAAATTCCTTGGTATTGGCCTAGGGACCTCGTAAGATTTGCTGCTGGGTGATAGTCTTCTACCTGGCAAGCCTGAGAAGGGGCTCTGCATGTTTGTTTTTGTCCAGGTGCCTGGGTCACGGGAAGCTAGGCCCTGCTCGTGGACACGCTCTGCGACGCAGCCCATGGGAGGCCCGGGCTGACACCCGACTGGGATCTATGGTTAGTAAAAACTGCACTTGGGATGATCGCCTCATCAGGAGTCAGCTTTTCGGTTTTGCTGTTCCTCCTCTACCTAGAACTATCCTCCCTTTCAGTTTGCATCTCACAGCCGGGGATCCAAAGCGATCGTCTAACTCAAAGGCAGAGCCATCCCTGTCACTCGTGGCTCCTGTCCGGCACGGTCCCTCTCGAGTGTGTAGAGCCAAACACCGTGACTCTCTCTGCTCTTCTCCTTGAGTGGGGGCAGCCTCCCACGCTGCGACTGGATTCAGGGCTCAACCCTCATCTCCCCTATTCCTGCATCCTACTGAACCTCTGCAAGGCGAAATACTCCTGTGAACACTGAGTGGGGACTGAGGACAGGTCAGCTAAATCAGATTCTAGGTTAGCCAACGTGTGACTAGAAATCAAAATTTAGTGTCATGGGATAATATCAAAATACTGTCTCCTCTGCTGAACCCGCTGAAAAATTCCCCCTAGGGTCAAATTTGAGATGGAGTCAAAGTCTTAAGGACGAATAGAAAAAGAAGTATTTGAGGTGCCATATTATAGGCATAAAAGGTGCAGGAGGTAAGTTTTATGTAAAAGTAAAAAGTAAGTTTTATTAAAAATTAAATCAAGAGATGAGGAAACCAGTATTCTTTTAAAAATCAAATAAGTTTCCTTTTAGAAAACATGAGAAATTACGAAAAGTATAAACAGCATCTACATTCCACTGTGGAAGAAATCCTATGAAGATTTTGGACATTTGCATATGTGTATATATGTGTGTCGTATAACATTAAATTATATGTGTATATCCACATTTGCGTGTGTATATGGCATACCACATAATTTTCAATGAAGCCGAGGGATTATAAACTATACATACTTTACTAAGAAATGGAAAAAAAATACCCAATGTACTCAGTACTACTATAAAGCCAATTTATAATCACTCACACTCATAGGAGAGATGAATCACAACTATAGCCAGGATGAAGGAGGGAAAGGGCGGAGGGTTGGCTATGAGATTATTTTTTATTAAACTTGCTAATTAAAAGATACAGTACCTCCAAAGATATGAGACATAGAAGTCTCTGAATGCTTCTTCATTTTATTCATGTATTTCATGTACACTTGGCACAGGACACATGTTGGCTACATTTCAGAATAAAGCAGTAGGTCATCTTTTTACTTTTATAATAATGCTTTTTTTATTATAGAAATATATATTGTACAAAAGCCAAGTATCCAAAAATATCAAAAAATACAGGTCGCTTTCACAGGATAGGCTTTTAAGGACAGTGGCTATCTCCTTTTGTATCTTTAAAAGCATACAGTTGCGAAACCATTTACTTGCACAATCACTTAACTTAAGTATCTTAAGCTTTTTTTAGATGAAATCTGCTTTTATTAATATAAGTAGGACAGTATGTGACTAAAACCTTGCATAGGCAAATGCCATCCCATAGTGATAGCCTTATTAAGCCTTCAAACTCTCCAAGTTGAAATTAATCCCAACTAAGGCAGAAAGATTAACATATTTTTGCTGACTAGGTCAAAACTTAGCCTTTTCTTGCTTGCATCTCAGCATACCTGTCAAACTGGTCAAAAATAAAATGAAATTAAAATTTGAAGGTTAAGTAAAACTGTATCAAAGATGAGTCCAAGTAATTTTTAAAAAGACAAGTTTTTAACATTTCAAAATATTAAGGGGGTACAAATGTTTTTGTTACATGGATACCTTTTATAACACTTAAATTGGGGCTTTTAGTGTGCCCATCACTCAGATGGTGCCCACTACACCCAACAGGTAGGTCTCTTCCCCTCCCCTGTCTTGATTTTCTATGAATTTTCTATTTCTTGGAGTCCATCAATTAGTTCCCAATTAGTAGAGAGTACATGTGGTGTTTGTTTTTCCATTCCTGAGATACTTCACTTAGGGTGATGGTCTCCAGTTCCATCCAAGTTCCTGGAAAAGGCGTTATTTCATTCTTTTTTGTACCTGAGTAGTACTCCAAGGTATATGTGTACAACAGTTTCTTACGTTACTCATAAATTGGTAGGCATTTAAGTTGATTCTACACCTTTGCAATTGTGAATAGTCCTTCAATAAACAGTCGAATGCGAGTTTTTGTTTTTGTTGTTGTTTTTGTTTGTTTGTTTTAAATAAAATGACTTCTTTTCCTTTGGGTAGATACACAGGAGTGGGATTGATGGGTCAAATGATAAGTCTACATTTATTTCTTTGTGGGATCTCTATACTGTTTTCCACAGAGCCTGTACTAATTTGCAGTCCTACCAATAGTTATAATCATTCCTTTATTTAAAAAACATTTTTAGTTATCTACACATGAGCATATCATAGATCCTATTGAAATTTCTCTGGTAATATGTGACCACAGCTCTCTTGGTCATACTCAGTGTTCATTCATTTGTTAGAGAAGTCCAAGTCCACTGCACACTTCTAAGAGATTAATGCACAGTGTGGTCAGGTATAACTGCGTCTCTTTGATTTTATCATGATGTAAAGATCAAAACAATTAGAAAAGAAAGAAGAAAAGATGGGAAGGAAGGGGAGGAGGAATGGGAAAAGGCAGGGAAGGAAAAAGAAACTTATAAGCTGGATATAGAAAAAAGGCAAAATTTAAAAAAGATTTTAATAGAACTTTTATCAGTTACATTAGTAGTATTAAAAAGGAGTGGATGAAGAGGGAAAGAAATATTTGCATACAGATTACTATACTTCCAACAAGTACTCTGAAATATGTTTGTGCTAAACACATTTTAAAACATTTTCCTTCTTTAATATGCATGAAACCCCAGCCATAAAGTGTGCTCTCACAAAAATAACACGCATGCAAATGTAGCAGTGATTTGGACACAATTTCAGTGACAAACTCTTTGGCATGGAAACCAGATTCTTAATTTTTTGCTGTTGTTGTTTGCAATGTATATCTTGTTTCCCCAGAAAAAAATATTTATGTGCAAAATATGGCCTGTTGTTTGTAAAACAAAGAAATACTTTCTGGAACTCATAAAGACACAGAGGAATTGTTTAATTTGGGGCATAAATTCTCCGGTCTTGCCCATTAGTGGTGTGTTTTTACTTTGATTAGTGGCCTTGTGTCTGACAAATGCCTGTGTAGACACTTCAGGGTTACCGATGTCTTGACTTACGACTTTTTCTGACTCGACTCAAAAAGGATGTGGTTGTTTCTTTCCTTTTTTTTTGAGACAGAGTCTCACTTTGTCACCCTTGGTAGAGTGCTATGGCATTATAGCTCACAGCAACCTCAAACTCTTGGGCTTAAGCAATCCTCTTGCCTCAGCCTCCTGAGTAGCTGGAATTACAGGCGCCTGCCACAGCACCTGGCTATTTTCAGAGATGGGAATCTCACTCTTGCTCAACTGGTCTTGAACTCCTGAATTCAACTGATCTGCTCACCTTGGCCTCCCAGAGTGCTAGTTACAGGCGTGAGCCACTGCACTTGGCCAGGATGACTATCTTTTTAAAAAATGAAGATAAAAGATATACCATCTAATTGGGTATCACTACGTGGCCATTTTACTTTGGGGCTAAAAAAGTGGTACTATGCTCTCTGTCAGAGGTTTTCAAACTTTTTGCTCTGAAAACCCCAAGAGCTATTTTTCGTATTAAAAATTAAAACTGGGCTCGGCGCCTGTGGCTCAACAGGCTAAGGCGCCAGCCACGTACACCTGAGCTGGCAGGTTCGAATCCAGCTGGGGCCCGCCAAACAACAATGACGGCTGCAACCAAAAAATGGCCGGGCGTTGTGGCGGGCTCCTGTGGTCCCAGCTACTTGGGAGGCGGAGGCAGGAGACTTGCTTGAGCCCAGGAATTGGAGGTTGCTGTGAGCTGTGATGCCACGGCACTCTATCCAGGGTGACAGCTTGAGGCTCTGTCTCAAAAAAAAAAAAAAATTAAAACTGAGGCTCAGTGCCCTTAGCTTAGTGAGTAGGGCATTGGCCGCATACACTAAAGCTGGCAGGTTCGAGCCCAGCCAGGGCCTGCTAAACAACAATGACAACTGCAACAACAACAACAACAAAAATATAGCCGGGCATTGTGGCAGGTGCCTGTAGTCCCAGCTACTTGGGAAGCTGAGGCAAGAGAATCGCTTAAGCCCAAGAGTTTGAGGTTGCTGTGAGGTATGACGCCATAGCACTCTACCGAGGGCAACATAGTGAGATTCTGTTTCAAAAAAAAAAAAATTAAAATTAAAATTTAGAAATATTAAATATATTTATTTATAAATTCATTTTAGTAACAATGATAAACCCATTACATGTAATGTAAATCATAGATATTTTTAATAAAATGTAAATATTTTACAAAACAAAAATGTTGGTAGTAAGTTTGGCATGGCTTTACATTTTTGAAAATCTCTTTACTGTCTGGCTTAATAAAAGATAACTGGATTTTCATATCTGCTTCCTGTGTCAAATCTATCACAACACATTGTTTTGGTTGAAGGACATGAAGAAACTCCAGGCTCACACAGATATGTAGCTTGAAATGGAAGAGTCTTTTCCTAGCCTTTCAGATTATCTTGGATATTTTTCTTCCAAACGACACCGAAACTCAGCATGGAGTTGGAATGTGGAATCTGAAATATATTGATGAACTTTGCGCTCTCTGTTACCTTAAAATTCACAATCTAACTCATACTTGGTAAAGATTTTTTTACCCTTTTATGATTTTCTAACATCATGAGCTGGTTATTTGGAAAATATCGGTTTACTGGGTAATGCAGATCTTCCAAATGTGGACACATTTCATTTTCAATAACAAAAAATTACTGTTCTTAATATCACCAGCAGTCTCGTCTGAGAAGTATCTTAGGTATTGAGAAGCTGTCATGCTCACAGCGGTAGATGCAATCTTTCCAAAGTTCTAATTTCTACTTGAAAGTTTAAATATTATCATTGTCAAAAATTTCTGTCAGTTGTTTTTTTCTAAAGGGACAGGATCACCTTATTCATGTTCAAGAAAATGTTTGCTAAGTACGCTGGTCTGAAAAATCATCATAGTTTGTGGTTGTTCTTTCAAGAAAACATGTTCTAGGAAAGAAGCGGCTAGTTCCACTTGTTCCCCCCTCACCATTGTCCTTGGAGGCAAATACTGTTCCTTAATAGATTTTAAAAGTGCTTTATGCATACTTCCAATTTCCTCATACTATTTCAAAGGTGTGATTTGAAGTTCCAAAATCTCACAAAATTCCTTTGTTTCTTGACTTTTTTTTTATTGGTCATGTCTATAGTAACTGTCAAATCATTTGGTGCTGTTGCCCCCTCACTAGTTATAAGGTTCCAGCAGTTTTACCCAACATTATTTTTGCACCATCAGTGCAAATGCCCATGTGGTAAAAAAGGCAAATAGTGTGTTAGAATTATTATTAAAATAGTTTTGGCCTCAAGAACCCCTGTATGGTGTCTTGGGACTTCTGAGAACTACTGCCCCTAAGAGGAAGGGACTATATCAAAGTGGTTGAGTCAAGGCCCTGAGTTTGAACAAAGTTACAGGTACATCTTACTTCATTACTGATTTAATCTCTATGTAATGTTTAGGTAAGTTGCTTAACCACTCCAAGCGCCATTCTCCACACCTCTAAACTAAGAACTAGGATAACAGAGTTGTTCCTAATGATGAAAAGAGATCACTTAACACAGTGCCTGATACACAGTAATGCAATGTATGTTAACTATGACTTATGATATTTATATTACAGCTTCTTTTTGAGATCAAGAAGCATTAATGTACATTAATATTACTACAGTTGTTTGTGGGAATTTATCCTTTCCAAATCCAAATCTTAGTTCTACATGTCCTCAGGGAGTAACAGCTGTATACAGATCTCTTTTCTCCCCTTATCACATTAGGTGCCAAGGTTGATATTTTGTCCTTTGTATGTTGATTTTGCAAATCCTTGTGGAGTCAGTCCCAAGAGACATTTCTTGGTAGTTAGATAATGGGGGTAAGTAAGAGTTGACACTTGACTGGGTTCCAGGCTCTCTCAACCCTGATCTGAAGCCTGACACACCACATTCAGGAAGCAGGTATCACCAAGGGGTCTGCTACCAACAGGACGCTAGGTCCCAGGAGGTCCCAGGGACCCTTTGTCTGTCTGAGGCCTAGGACAAGCCCCTAAGAAATGACTTTCTTGGAAATGTACTCTTTCCCTAATCTCAGTCCTCCAAGTTTTACCACTTTATGGGGAAAACTGAATTGAGATGGATACAGTGAAGGGTGAGGTATGCAAGTGCCTCTCAGAAGTAGGGACTTGGTGCTGAGAGAGGACGGGAGAGTTCTAAGCTCCTGGGGCGTCCAACTGACAGGAATGGGGGAAACACGTGCTGTAAGCCAAGGAGACCCAGGACCCGGGCATGTCCTGCCGGTGCATTTTTCCTTTATGAATATTCTTTACTGCCTCAAAGAAATATGTTCCTTCTCATTTTCCTTGAAATTGTAAGAAGTTTGTTTGTTTGTTTTTTTCTTTGGTTGCTTTTTTTTGTAACCACTGTTCATATAGACCTGAGTACAAAAAGAAAAACTCCAGTTCTTAACATGGTAATGAAAATGACAAAACCAGCTTGATGGTCTGCTGACTTGTAGTCTCACGAAATGTAGCCAGTCTCAGTTTTGGAAAATAAAGACTGGTAGCAATTAAGTTGAAATGAAGAGAATGTGCCCTGTTTAAAAAGAGAAGCTCCCCGTGACTGTGCCACAGAGAGGCACGGATATAGTATGGCCACATTTTATTTTCAAGTTCAGGGTAGAAATCCAGATATTTATGTGCAATCTTCAAATTTGTAAATAATGTGTCAAATGTTGGCAGGGTTTGCAAGATGCCATATTTTTGATTTCTTCAAATATTCAATTTAATTTTCTATCTAGATCTCATAGACCATTATACTCTGCACTTGACTTAACCTCTATCACATCTTCTCACTTGAGGCAAAGAGAGGTTGGCAACAGCTGGGAGAGAGAAACCTTTATCGCCCTCTAGTGGTTAGAAATATCAAAGCAACTAGCTGAATGGTCATTCATTTTGTTTTTTTGTTTGTTTTTGCTTGTACGAAAGGTCTTTATTGGTGGGGGATGCTGCAGAGCAGGTGTCCTCAAACTAAGGCCCGTGGGCCACATGTGGCCCACCAAGGACGTTTATCCGGCCCGCCGGGTGTTTTTGCCTCCACTGCCTATATCCTGTTTAGCAGCGGACTCATCCCTGGCCGCAAAATCTGTTAGCGGAAAAACCATTGGTTGCATTCCCAACCAAAACATGTGGATTCACTGGAAAAGTTGCAAAAGGAGTTCCAATTTAGATTTAAAGAGCTTCATCTCCATGAACAGGACCTACAGCTTTTCCATGACCCATTTTCTATTGACATTGAAAATGTAGAGGTCAATCCCTGAAGTCCCCGCCCCGGCCTCCGGCACTACCTCGGACGGCGTCTCCTGCAGGCGGGAGCCAGGCGCTGCAGGGTGCGGCAGGGGCGGCCGAGTGCTCTTGCGGCTCCAGTTTGTACACAGCGATGATTCAATAAAAAAAAAAAAAACAAATAAAAAAAAAAAAGAAAAGAAAGAGAGAAAATGTGGATATAATTTACCAAATGGAACTGGCTGAACTGCAGAATTGTGACTCTCTGAAAGACGCATTCAAGTCAAGAAGCCTTCCTAATTTCTATGCATCTCTTCCCTCTGAGACATATCCTAATCTCAGGAACCATGCACTCAAAATGGCAACCATCTTTGGTAGCACTTATGTCTGTGAACAGCCTTTTTCCACAATGAAATATCTTAAATCTCCAACCAAATCTAGACTAACTGATGCACACGTGCATCACTTGTTACGACTAGCAGTGACAAATATGGAACCGGACACTGACCATCTCATTAGCCAAAAGCAGGCCGCCCATAGTTCCCATTGAAATACTGGTAAGTTTGTTGATTTAACTTTATTTGTTCTTCATTTTAAATATCGTATTTTTTCCCGTTTTATTTTTTTACTTCAAAATAAGATATGTGGAGTGTGCATAGGAATTTGTTCATAGTTTTTTTTTTAAAA
>CAUYRH010048936.1:0-18474 GCA_963574655.1 Perodicticus potto | reverse complement strand
GATAGAGTGCTGTGGCATCACAGCTCACGGCAACCTCCAATTACTGGGCTCAAGCGAGTCTCCTGCCTCCGCCTCCCAAGTAGCTGGGACTACAGGCGCCCGCCACAACGCCCGGCCATTTTTTGGTTGCAGCCGTCATTGTTGTTTGGCGGGCCCCGGGCTGGATTCGAACCCACCAGCTCAGGTGTATGTGGCTGGCGCCTTAGCCCGTTGAGCCACAGGCGCCGAGCCAAGGTAGTCCCAGCTACTTGGGAGGCGGAGGTAAGAGACTCGCTTGAGCCCGCGAATCGGAGGTTGCTGTGAGCTGCGATGCCACGGCACTCTCTCCAGGGTGACAGCTTGAGGCTCTGTCTCAAAAAAAAAAAAAAAAATTTTACCTTTTTGTAGCATTATTCTGGTTTCATTTCTTTCTGTCTTTCCTTTTCCTTTTTTTTTTTTTTTTAAGACAGGTTCTTATTGTATCGCTCAGACTAGAGTCTAGTAGCATCATAATAACTCAGTGCAGCCTCAAACTACTGGGCTCAAGTGATCTTTCTCCATAGTAGCTGGTACTACAAGTGCACATCATCGCACCCATCTAATTTTTCTACTTTTTGTAAAGACAAGGTCTCATGATGTTGCTCAGGTTAGTCTCAAACTCTTGGCCTCCCGAAGTGCTTGGATTACAAGCCTGAGCCACCTCTCCTGGCCTCAGGTTTCTAACTTAATCTATTTAATAAATATGTGAGTGCCTTTGTGTTCCAGGTATTGTATTAAGTGCTAATAAGAATACAGCAGTAATCAATATTGTCAGGGTCCTACCCTTATAAAGCAAGAAGGAAGGTTGGAAGACTGACTAAAGCTTTTAAACAATCTAACATAGTAGTAAGTGTCATGCAGAAATAAAACAGGGTTATTTGATGGGACTATTTTGGTTAGTGTGGGTAGTGAAAGCCTCTCTAAAAGAGATGTCTCTCGGATGAAGACAAGTGTGAAAAAAGCCAGTTTGCCTGTTTTTGGAGTTTCTGTCATTCAGGTGAAGGAAACACATTTAAAAGTCCTCAGGCACGAAGCCTGGCATGTTTTAAAAGAAGGCCTTAGAGTAGTGGTTCTCAACCTAGGGTTGCGACTCCTTTTTAACAAGGAAAATATGTTGTAACATTAGGAAGATTGAGAACCACTGCCTTAGAGGCCTTGTTAGGGAGTTTAGATTTGTTTTTTTTTAAGCGTTTAGAAATTTTGACTTTAATAATTATTGGTAAGAGCTTGTTTATAGTGTGGGCAGTCGTAACAGTTACTTTTTCTTCTGTACAGCAATCATTACATTCAAGGTATATTTTGACATTGACCAAGAAATGTTTTAAAAAGCAAGTGTGTGTGAAAGAAGGGACTAGTGATCATGGCACAGGGAACAGCCAGTTATGCTCATACCTGTACGTTAGCATGGACTTACAGGCCCAGAGAGAGGCTTCTGAAAGAACCAGCATGCTGCCAACCCTTAAAGGTTGAATTATTTTGATAGAGGACATCCATTTTGGATTCTTGAAAAAATCACAAACATGGAACTACAGAAAAACAGACATTTCTAAAGTAAGTGAAGAAGAAAAAAATGATGGAAAAATGAGAGGCTTAGGATTATATGTGTATAATGAAAACACATTCTATACATACACATATAAAGTGGCTAATATTTATAGTTTATTAAATGTCTTTATTTTATTTATTTTTTTTGTAGAGACAAAGTCTCACTTTGTCGCCCTTGGTAGCGTGCTGTGGTGTCACAGCTCACAGCAACCTCCAACTCCTGGGCTTAGGCGATTCTCCTGCCTCAGCCTCTCCAGTAGCTGGGACCATAGGCGCCTGCCACAACGCCCGGCTATTTTTATGTTGCAGTTCAGATGGGGCTGGGTTTGAACCCGCCACCCTCAGTATATGGGGCCGGCGCCTTGCTGATTGAGCCACAGGCACCACCCTAAATGTCTTTATTTTTAATTTTGCAATTTTGAAGTGTTTTTAAATTTCAAAATACTAATGAGGAAATTTATATTTTATTCTGAATTTTAAATGGGAGTAGCATGATAAGTTATATTTTTAAGATTGTTTTGGCTGCTGTGTAGATCATCATGAGTTAGGCCATTTCAGGCTAGTGAGATGCTCAGATGAGTTGTCCTTCTTTCTCTTTCCTCACCTATTTTTCTCTCTTCTGGCCCTAAGCTCCTTCATCTCTTCCTTCTTTATTAGAAAAAAAGAAGGATCTAAGAAAGAGGAACTGTAGGTAACCCAAAAAGTGACCTCATGGTAACCTGGGGATAGAAGTACAAGTGAGTCAGGCAGGGGTCAGGTTCTGGTGCTAGAGGTAGGAGGCGCTGCATCATGGCCCTGTCACTTGAAGGCTGTTGTTCTATCACTTGTCCTGCTGTTCCCCTTTATAGAAATAAAACAGGCTGATGAAAGTTTATAGTATAATAGTAAAATATAAAAGATAAATAGGTAATATATGAAATAAAAATCCCTCACAGTCCTGCTGAAATAAACAGTGTTTTTTGTTTTTTATTTTTTTCTTTTAAAGACAAGTTCTCGCTCTGTCGATCACAGCTCACTGCAACTTCCAGGTCTCAGGATCAGACAGTCCTCCTGGCTCATCCTCCCCAGTTGCTAGGTTTATAGGCATGTGCCACCACACTTGGCTAATTTTTTTTGTTTGTTTGTTTTTAGAGTTGGGGGTCTCACTATGTTGAGCAGGCTGCTCTTGAACTCATGGCCTCCCAGAGTGCTGGAATTTACAGGCATAAGCCGCCATACCTGGCATGATTAACTGATTTTTTTTTTTTTTTAGTGTTACATGTGGGAAGTATAAGGGATATGGAGTTAGAGCAGCTCAGTTCTGAATCCCAGTCCTACCACTTAAAAGCTGTGTGTGAGGGTGGCGATTTCGAACTCGCCCCGGCCATTTAAAACAGCAATGACAACTGCAACAACAACAACAAAATAGCGAGGCATTATGGCAGGCGCCTATAGTCCTGGTTACTTGGGAGGCTGAGGCAAGAGAATCACTGAAGCCCAAGAGTTGCAGGTTGCTGTGAGCTGTGAAGCCCATAGCACTCTACCGAGGGTGACATAATAAGACATAGTATGACATAGTAAAAAAAAAAAATAAGCTATGTGTGAGAAATACTGTATAATGGGGATATAAATCCTACCTAGAGAGTCACAGTAAGGATTAAAGTAAATACTGAGTGGAATATATGCTGTTTGTGTTGCCTCATAAAAGTAGGTTCCTAGAAGGTGGTAGCATTGTTAATAATAAGACAAAACAAGTTTTTGTGAAGAAAAGAGGGTTGGGAATATGAGATACTCTATCAGCCTTAAAATTTTCTAACGTAGGAAACAAACCCTTGACTTCTGCGTAGTTGCTGACTTCTAAGCCAGTGCTGGGAAATTGCAAGTGCTAATGTCCAAAGTAGAGCATCTAACTTACTTTTTGTGTGACTGGACTTGTAATTGTTTTGCAATTAAAACATTTGATCTTTTTGGGTTAGATGACTGTTTCTGCTTGCTTCTGTTTATAAGCTTCGTTTCTATACCAAAACGAAACTCTGAATGGGAAAATTCATGGACTTCACATTTAAACAGATACAGGATCTATTTATTTTACTGATCATTCTTGAGCCAGTAGCATGACTTCTCTATTTAAAAAAGAAAGAAAGGCCAGCTGGGGTGACTTAAATCTGTAACCCCAGCACTTTGGGAGGCAGAAGCAGGAAGATTGCTTGAGGCCAGGAGTTCTAGAGTACCCTGAGGAACATAGTGAACCCTCCCCCTACAAATATAACAATGAAAATATTAGCCAGGTATCGCATACCTGTTAATTCCAGTTACAGGTTGCAAAGAGCTATGATTGCACCACTGTACTCTAGCCTGGGTGACAAAAAAAAAAAAAAAAAAAAAGGAAAACATGGATGGAGGAAGGCATTTAAAAAGCTTTGAGTATTTTTTTTTTTTAAGAGACAGAGTCTTACTTTGTTACCCTCGGTAGAATGCCTCACAGTAACCTCCAGCTCTTGGGCTTAGGTGATTCTCTTGCCTCAGCCTCGAGTAGCTGGGACTACAGGTGCCCGCCACACCACACGGCTATTTTTTTGTTGCAGTTTGGCCGGGAGGCTGGGTTCAAACCCGCCACCCTCGGTATATGGGGCCAGTGCCCTACTCACTGAGCCACAGACGCCACCCAAAGCTTTGAGGTTTTTTTTTTTTTTTTGAGACAGAGCCTCAAGCTGTCACCCTGGATAGAGTGCTGTAGCATCACAGCTCGCAGCAACCTCCAATTCCTGGGCTCAAGCGAGTCTCTTGCCTCCACCTCCCAAGTAGCTGGGACTATAGGCGCCCGCCACAATGCCCGGCAATTTTTTGGTTGCAGCTGTCATTGTTGTTTGGCGGGCCCGGACTGGATTCAAACCCACCAGCTCAAGTATATGTGGCTGGCGCCTTAGCCCGTTGAGCCACAGGCGCCAAGCCAGCTTTGAGGTTTTTGTATAAATTAAATGAGATAATTATAAAGTGTCTTCCATACATCCTAGAAGTATGTTTTCTTTCTTTCTTTTTTTTTGTTTCTTTTTGAGACACAGTCGTACTCTGTTGCCCTGAGTAGGGTACCTTGGCATTAGCTTAGCTCCCAGTGACCTCAGACACCTGCCTCAGCCACCTGAGGGGCTAGGACCACAGGCACCCACCAAAACGCCTGGCTAATTTTTCTACCTTTAGTAGAGATGGGACTTCACTGTTGCTTAGGTTGATCTCTAGCTCCTTAGGATCCTCTCGGAGTGCTAGGATTATAGGCATGAACTTAGAATGTGTGTTTTCTTCTCCTTCCTTAGAGGCATAAATTATAGCTTACACTTTATACAGGTATTTCTCACAGTACTAATGTGTTGCTCACATTCAAGGGCAGTTGCTCATACTTAATATGCAAAAACCAATGAAAAAGAGAAATATAATAGAAAAAGTATTAGACTAGAAGTCAAGAGACTCCGTGATGTTCTAGGTTGGCTTTTAACTAGCAACATAACCCTCTAGTCTTTTCATCTGTAGTTCCTTTTTCTTCATTCTTGACTTGTCTATGAACTATGTTATAGAAATATATTATTACCGAAGTTTTTCTTTTCTGGTTAATTTAAGCAGAAGATAATCACTTACTAAAAACGCACATACTAGGATTTTCAAAATTATTCTTTATGTTCTTGGGTTAAGTGCTTTTATTCTGGAATTATAATTATTTACCTTTTTTTTTAACCAGATTTAAGGATTGTTTAAGCTGCATCAATGGAGCACATTCAGGGGGCTTGGAAGACGATCAGCAACGGTTTTGGATTTAAAGATGCGGTGTTCGATGGCTCCAGCTGCATCTCCCCTACAATAGTTCAGCAGTTTGGCTATCAGCGCCGGGCATCAGATGATGGCAAACTCACAGATTCTTCTAAGACAAGCAACACTATACGAGTTTTCTTGCCAAACAAGCAAAGAACAGTGGTACGTGAACATTCCTCTTAGGAAATTTAGCTATTTCTCTACCTGTAGAAAACATTATGGATTATGTTACCCAACTTAGAGACAGGCAAAATCTTCACTGTCATATTTTGGGTCTTTCTTCCAGTTCCTGCTTGTTCTGTTTCTTCTACTTCCTCTTTGCCCTCACTAGCATAAAGTATCTGTGAGAGGAAATTTTTGTTAGGAAGATCAACCATTTTGTTGCAAATAAAATTTTTGATCATAAAAATACACATTTGTTTATAGGTCAAATTGGCTTATTTTCCTCTTTGGTGAATGTTCATGTTTGCATGTGCATTTCAGTGAGTCAAATTAGAGATGTAGAAAGGGAAGGTTTATCATTTTATCTATCTTAACCATTGTGATGTTAACAGCTAGATGTATATCTTTCCACACTCATACAACATATATAAACATAAAATTATAGGTTTCCTCACCTTCAGAGTAATCTTATTTGTATTATCCTGAAAAATATTTTCTCCCAATTAATATATCATGGATCCTTCCCCTCCAGGTCATTATAAATATAATAATATAGTATTTAATAAATACATAATGTGATATAAAATGAAAGTGCCATTCTTTACTCAAGTGCCTACCTATTGCTGGACAGTTAAGGGTTTTTTTGTGTGGGTATTATATGTTTTCTTTATCATTAACAGGCGGTGCTATCTTAAATGATCTACCTATACCACTACAGATTCATACATGTATTTCTGTGCTTACCTTTCCAAGAGGTGTTATAGCCTGTGTTGGTCCTAAAGGTGGTACTTTGTTTGTAGGTAAACGTTAGAAATGGAATGAGCTTGCATGACTGCCTTATGAAAGCACTCAAGGTGAGGGGCCTGCAACCAGAGTGCTGTGCAGTGTTCAGACTTCTCCATGAACACAAAGGGTAAGAACTCAAAAGTCAGTTATCTCCTTCAGACCGGTAAGGTTCTCCTAGTTTCAAATAATAAACTGTTTACATTTTTTAAAGTACTAGCTTCCTATAGAATATTCTACATTTGTATACCCTTGTTTATAAAGAGACAATTCAGAAAAATAAGGTATTAAGAATTAGAAATTGGCCGGGCGTGGTGGCTCACGCCTGTAATCCCAGCGCTGTGGGAGGCCAAGGCGGGTGGATTTCCAGTGCTCACAGAGTTCGAAACCAGCATAAGCAAGAGTGAGTCAGAGTAAAAGACCCGTCTCTACCACCAGGAAAGAAGACTGCCGGGCGTTGTGGCGAGCGCCTGTAACCCCAGCTACTTGGGAGGCAAACGGCCCGCGCATCGTTACAAGGAAGGACAATGGGGAAAAAAAAAAAAACAAGGAAACTAAGAAAAGTAAAAGCCAGCTGAAAATAAAAGCAAAAAAAAAAAAAAAAAAGAATTAGAAATTATTGCTGAGACATTGTCTTGAAAAATAAGATACATGTTAGGTATTGATAGTGTTTCTAAGGGTGGAAACAGTAACACTAGATGGTATTTCTTGAAACAAAAATTTTTCTTTGTGTTTGCTATAATGCATTAGAAAGAGTGGGTACTTAGAAAGCATTTGCACTTTTGTTTATAGTTTAAAGAATGTTATCCTCGGCTTGGCGCCTGTGGCTCAACGAGCTAAGGCGCCAGCCACGTACACCTGAGTTGGCGGATTTGAATCCAGCCAGGGCCCGCCAAACAACAATGACGGCAGCAACCAAAAAAAAAATGGCCAGGCGTTGTGGCGGACGCCTGTAGTCCCAGCTACGTGGGAGGCGGAGGCAAGAGACTCGCTTGAGCCCAGGAATTGGAGGTTGCTGTAAGCTGTAATGCCACGGTACTTTATCCAGGGTGACAGCTTGAGGCTCTGTCTCAAAAAAAAAAAGAATGTTATCCTCAAGAGATTAACTTTTGTCATTCACTCATTTTTATTCATTTTATTGAGTACTGAACCCCTATCGTTTGATAATATAGGGCCAAAAGATATGGGAGAATTTCTGCTTGAGGGAAGAGTCAAGTTCATACTATTTCTAAGGGTGGTGGCAAGATAGAAACATCCACTCAAAGACTAGGAGTAATATCTCATAGCAGTAGAAATGTCCATAATTATCCATTACCCATTATCTCCCCCCTAAAATATGCAGAAACCTTCTAGAAGGTTCTTTTAACTTTACCCTCTTGAAAAGATGCACAAAATGTTACTCATCTTCAGCTTACATCTTTCATGTTTAAAGGAGTTCCTCAGTTTGAGAGTAGTCCAGGGAATGAATGTACTCCAAAGGGCGATCTTAATTCCTCTCAGTTTAGGGAACAGTTTGTTGAATTGCAAATCTTTGAAGTACATGTCAGCTTTATTTGGTGGCAGCCTTAGGTTGGTCCCCAAGCCAATCCATAGTGTTCCTGAAGGACTAGAGAGATTCTGAGATGGGAGGTGAGGTGTTGATCTACTGTCCTCCAAGCCTATGTTGGTGTAGAGCTACCTCTACCCCAAGTTTATTCAGATAGACAGGTGCCTGCAGACTGATGAGAAAATAGTGCTTCCCCTCCTTTTCTTCATTAGGGCAAACAGGACTTTGGAGTGGTATTTACCAGACCATGTATAGGGAATTATATTAAGGAGTATATTATAAAAAGCACCACAAATGTTTTGCGACAGACTATGTTATGCTCTATTATTTCATTTATAAGAAACAACAGTTGTCAGCATCCTTTCTGATTCACCTGTACAAAGTTCAGCATCCTCAGCTTGTGTTGCTGAGAGGGCTTCATTTGTTTCCATCTGTGCAGATTTTATGTTTTTTGATTTTTGTGTATCTCAAAACTTTCATAGTGACCCACATATTTACTGTTAAGATAACTAGAAAAATGGCTTGAATAGGCTTCTGCTAAGTGATGAGAGGTTCAAATAGTGTTATACATGTTATTTTCTCTTTACCTGAGTATATTCTTCCTTCAGGAAATAAGCCAGAGTAATTGGACAAGACATGAGAAAGGAATACGGGCATTACTTTTTAAGTTACATACTAAATTTTTTGCTTTTTTATGCTAAGCACAGAAAGAGTGGTTTCAGAGTACATTTTAAGACAGTTATGTCTCCCATAGACTTATACACGTATTTATAGACCCTGCTACTCTATAGATTTGAGTCTGTTATTAGTAGAAAAGTATGTTTCACTTGTGGTTCCTTTATATATCTTCTAGATTGAAATAGGCTATTGAAGACCAAATTTTGATTCTGTAGCAATATTTATAACCTATTTCACAGGATTTTAGGATTTTAATATCAACATAACAATTTAATATGTATTTATCATGGGATTGTTACATATCATTATTTAAAGAATACTTTAAGGGCACAGGCTTTGGAGTACAACAGACCTTGATTCCAGGCTAGGCCCTCAAAACTTACTGTGTGACCTTGAGTAAGTTACGTTCTTAGAGCTCAAATTTTCTCATTTAATTCACTTCTGAATTAAATTAGCTTATTTAATTTATACAAAACTATAAATTAAATAAGTTATAGTTTTGTATAAATTAAATCAGCTAATGTATGAATTAAGTAATGTTTATATAGCATACAATTAATGGTAGCTGTTATTTAGATTGAACTCCTACCTTGTTTAAACATTTCCCTTTCATATTATGTTTTTTAAAAATCCTTTTTAGTAAAAAAGCCCGTTTAGATTGGAATACTGATGCTGCCTCTTTGATTGGAGAAGAACTTCAAGTAGATTTCCTGGATCATGTTCCCCTCACAACACACAACTTTGTAAGTTACAGATCTCCTCTCTCTGTGGGGTGTTGATTGCTTTGCCTGGCATAACAGGAATTTACTGGTGGGAATATATGTATTATTAGATTGTTTAAAACACTGTTATGACATTGTTTACTGTAAGGCAATTTAGATTTCATTAGATGTGTACTTTATTGATTGTACAAATGTTAGAAGTAGGATTCTTCATTTTGTAAAAACTCAGGGGTAGGGGAAGAAATTACCATGTCTTTTCTCATCTTTCATTTGTTTAGCATAATTTACACCTTCATTCTTACAGGCTCGGAAGACGTTCCTGAAGCTTGCCTTCTGTGACATCTGTCAGAAGTTCCTGCTAAATGGATTTCGATGTCAGACTTGTGGCTACAAATTTCATGAGCACTGTAGCACCAAAGTACCTACTATGTGTGTGGACTGGAGTAATATCAGACAACTCTTGTAAGACCTTTTTCTCCCCCCACCCCACCTCGCCCCCAAAGAATGTAGAGCTAGGGCGTATATGTGTATATGCTTTAAAGGGTGCTTATACATTTTGATAAGTCTGGGCTCTAGATTTGTGAAATGAATTATTGTGATCTAGAAACCATCTACTTTAGAAACATAGTTCTAAAACTAGCTAGGTTGAGTGTGGCTTTGTAACTCCAAAATGAGCATGTAGGACCTATTTGTTATCTATCACATAGAGATTGACATGCTGTGATTTAGTAAATAAAAGAACAAAAGGATGTGAAAAGAAAAAGATTTTTGGCTTTTCTCTCTTAACAGTACCATACAGGGTTACTTGTAGATATGACCCTGTATTTTGTTGAATATGCTGATTGGCCATTGATAATGAAAAGGAGCAGAAACACAGTGCTATTTTCTTCACCTCAAAAAGGTGAAAACTTTATTGTTTGGAAGACTCTTCCTTCCATTAGCAGACATGCCAGTTACCAAAATATATTTCATTTTTTATTAAATTTCAAGGTTTAGGCCAAGTGCAGTGGCTCATGCCTGTAATCCTAGCACTCTAGGAGGGCAGGGTGGGTGGATTGTCTGAACTTACAAGTTCGGGACCAGCCTGAGCCAGAACAAGACCTGCTCTCTAAAAATAGCTGGGCATTGTGGTGGGTGCCTGTAGTCCTAGCTACTTGGGAGGTTGAAACAAGAGAATTGCTGAAGGCCAAGAGTTTGAGGTTGCTGTGAGCTGTGATGTCACGGCATTCTACCAGGGGCAACAAAGTGAGAGACTCTGTCTCAAAAAAAATTTAAAGTTTAAATTAAAAGTGCATGCCCCAAATACTGTTAACACAGATAATGTTAAATACTGTTAACCCAGATAAAAAATCTAAAGTCTTGCTTACCCTTTTATGAAGGTATTAGAAAAACCCTGGGAATCTTACCATTAAACCATGATGGTAGCATCTTTTTTGCTTTTGTGGTTCATGGTTAAAGTTACATGTTGATTTTGGAGTGAGAATTTGAGTAGCATAAATGGCACAAGTTTTGGAGTCCAACAAATAACGTCAATGTCTCAGTGATTACTAACTGTAACCGCCTCTGAGCCTCAGTTCCACACATCTGAAAAAGGAGTATTACTTCCTGCATTGTGCTTTAAGGATTAGCTGAGATAACATAAAATTTAGCACAAGTGCCCAGTTTATGGAGAAGTTACCAAATTGATCTCCTTTCCTCCTGTTTTTGAGTTTTGGTGCTAAATATGATTTATTCTCCATATTTTAGTTTTTTCACCTGTGTGTTTCCAAAATGGAATGTTTCCAGAAAAGCTGTACATGATATTGGTTATAAAAAGCCCTACTGCAACTTTAAAAAACATAATTTTGATATAACTGAACATTTGACCAGTCTTTCCTGGAAATGCACACTGAAATTTGTGTATTCATTTGCAGGTCAATATTATTCACACTCTGTAATTATGCAAACCCAGTTATTTGGCATGGTGGTCCCTTTACTTCCAGGTAGCCTAAAACAGTACAGGCAAATATAACTGGAAAAAATTCAGTTTGAGTAGTTGTAAGTTTGCAAGGCAAGGCAAGCTGTATCTTTCTATAAAATTACTGCAAGTCTGTAAACTAGTATTTCCCTGCTTTCATTTAGATTGTTTCCAAATTCCACTATTGGTGATAGTGGGGTCCCAGCACTGCCTTCTTTGACAATGCGTCGTATGCGAGAGTCTGTTTCCCGGATACCTGTTAGGTAATTTTTTACCTGTAGCTTTTGTTTTGGAAAGTTACATTGGGGTTGGTGGGTTGGAAGGCTGAGTTCCTTTGCATTTCCTCCCCTCTCTATCTGTAAACCCCTTGCTGCCTCTGGAATTTGATAGTGGTATTACAGCAAAATGTTCAAGTTTATCTGTGGTTCTGTAGTCCTTACATTCTGGAAAGTGATTTTGATTACATACAGTTACAGCACACCCCTTAATATCTCATCACATTTTAAAGAGCTTGAAATTCTGCTTTCCTCAAAGTTGAGCCTCAAAGAAAGGGTCCCCAAACTGAATACAGTGATTTGGTAAAATTAAAATCCTTGACTTTGAAGTGTTTGTTCTGGCCTTGCATTGCTAAAACCATTGTATTTAATAGGCTACTGTCTTTAAAAAATCAAATGAGAGAAAATTGATGTAAATATCTTTCCTCATGTGAATATGAGCTTCCACATAACTTGTCCTTACTCAGTTTTTAAAATCAGAGTTTTGTTTAATCCTCATATCTTTTAGTTTTACACATGTATTTGGAACCGAAGTAAAATCTATGTTTTTGTCCAAAATATCTTGCTTTAATGAATATGTAATCAGATAAAACCGCCATGGCCCCATATAAAGCCACCACGTGCCTGAAGTTCTAGCACTTTTAGAGGCTGAGGCAGGAAGATTGCTTGAGGCCAGGAGTTCGAGACCAGCCTGAGAAACAGAATGAGACCTTATCTAAAAAAAAAAAAAAATAGAATAAAATAAATTAGTCAGGCACAGTGGTGCACACTTACAGTGCTATCTATTCAGGAAGTTGAGGTAAGGGGATTTCTTGAGCCTAGAAGTTCAGATCTTCAGTGAGCTATGATCGCACCACTGTGCTCCAGCTTGGGGAACAAAGCAAAATTCTTATCTCTTTAAAAAGGGGGGCAAAAAAACTACCATGAAAATTGTTAAAGGTAGCATATTTCAGAGAAGGAATTTATGTTGAAAGATGTTGGCTCGGTGCCTGTGGCTCAACGGGCTAAGGCGCTAGCCATGTATGTACACCTGAGCTGGCGGGTTCGAATCCAGCCTGGGCCCGCCAAACAACAATGATGGCTGCAACCAAAAAATGGCCAGGCGTTGTGTTGGGCACCTGTAGTCCCAGCTACTTGGGAGGCGGAGGCAGGAAACTCGCTTGAGCCCAGGAATTGATGTTGCTGTGAGCTGTGATGCCACGGGACTCTATCCAGGGTGACAGCTTGAGGCTCTGTCTCGGGGAAAAAAAAAAAAAAAAAGAAAAGAAAGATGTCTAGATATACATTTGTATATGGCTTTTGTTCATTTGAAAAGCCAAGTATGCCCCCAAATTGTATTTGCCTGTAAAGATTAGAAGAAACTGGGTCTTGGCTTGGCGCTTATAGCTCAAGCGCCTAGGGTGCCAGTCACGTACACTGGAGCTCGCAGGTTCGAATCCAACCCTGGCCTGCCAAACAACAATGACAACTACAACCAAAAAAATGGCCAGGCGTTGTGGTGGGCTCCTGTAGTCCCAGCTGCTTGGGAGGCTGAGGCAAGAGAATTGCTTAAGCACAGAAGTCTGAGGTTGCTGTGAGCTGTGACGGCCATAGCACTGTGCCTAGAGTGATGGCTTGAGACTCTGTCTCAAAAAAAAAAAAGACCCACAAGAAGAAACTGGGTCTCTGAAGAGAAAAACAAAGAATTATGTGGGAAGGCAATTTTTCAAGTCAATAGAACAATTTCCCTTAGAGAAACTAGCTTTTTTTCCCCCTTGATTCATATGTGGGTGTTCCTTGAATTGAACAAAGCTCAAACTAATCTTCAGAGCAAATAATGAAAATATTTTACTTCTTAATGCACTTTCCCAGTTTGGTTAGTGGGAGGGTGGGTTTGGCTGGAAGAGCCCAGTGATTAGTTTCACAATTAGGTATTGCAGTCAAAAACTAAATTCTCAATTTAGTGTACTGGTTGTACAAGAAAGGATGCCCAGTGGGTAAAATTTTGGCCCTTCTGTAGACTCAGTACATCTAACTTGTGTGGTTAAAATTTTCCTTAAAGTTCTCTAATTTAGTCTCTCAATTAAACTGGAAAAGTTCCAGCTAACTTAATAGGTGGTGGTGCGGTTAACAAATGTTAACCTGTTCTTTCCCAGAGATGCTATAAAAATTTGGAGTAATCTGTGGAGGTGATTTTTTTGTTTGTTTGTTTTGTTTTTTGTTTTTGTTTTTGCAATTTGGCTGAGGCCAGGTTTGAACCTGCCACCCTCAGTATATGGGGCCGGGCCCTATTCACTGAGCCACAGGCACCGTCCCTGTGGAGATGATTTATTAAAAAGAAGAAAATGTATATGTTTTGTTCTCTCCATTGAATTCCAAGCACATATATTTTTTTCCTTTTTTAAAAACTACATCCAAAAGCACCTAGACAGGAAAGAACTTTTAGCTGGATATATTTGAAAGAACGGAACATTTTATCAAAGGTTGTACAGGTAGAGGTTGTTCCTGAGTGGTGTCTTTTTGTTTTGTTTTGTTTTTGTTTTTTTGTTTTTTTTAGAGACAGGGTCTTACTGTATCACCCTTGGTAGAGTGCTGTGGCGTCACAGCTCACAGCAACCTCCAACTCCTGGGCTTAGGTAATTCTCTTGGCTCAGCCTCCCTGAGTAGCTGGGACTGCAGGCACTTACCAGAATGCCCAGCTATTTTTTGGTTGCAGTTTGGCCGAGGTCAGGTTCTTGGTATATGGAGCTGGTGCCCTATCCACTGAACCACAGGCACCACCCTCATTTTTGTTTTTTGAGTCAGGGTCTTGCTCTGTTGCCTGGGCTAGAGGGCAGTGGTGTGATCATAACTCACTGCAGCCTCAGCCTCCTGAGTAGCTCAGACTATAGATACGTGCCACCACTCCCTGCTAATTTTTAAATTTTTTATAGAGATGAGGTCTCACTATGTAGCCAAGGCTAGTCTTGGCTTCCTGACTTCAAGCAATCCTTCCACCTCAGCTTTCCAAAGTCCTAGGTCTATAGGCATTAGCCACCATGGCCAGACACACTAAGCATCTTCATGAAGTAGGTGGTTGAAAGATTACCAGTGGGGAGGCCTGAGTGCCAATCATGGAATTTTCTTTCTCCTCCTTGCCTAGTTCCCAGCACCGATATTCCACACCTCACGCCTTCACGTTCAACACCTCCAGCCCCTCCTCTGAAGGTTCCCTCTCACAGAGGCAGAGGTCGACGTCCACACCTAATGTCCACATGGTCAGCACCACTCTTCCTGTGGACAGCAGGATGATTGAGGTAATAGGGCCCCTTGGGGGTGGTGATGAGTATCAGTCAGTTAATGTCATGGGTAGGGTTTGATTATTATGTCAGATAGTTTGGGGTATCAAAAATAATCAGGAAAGTTCCAGCACTTCTTAAGTTCCCCAGACTTTTTTTTTTTTTTGAGACAGAGTCTCATTTTGTCGCCCTGGGTAGAGTGCTGAGGCATCACAGCTCACAGCAACCTCCAGCTCTTGGGCTTAAGTGATGCACTTGCCTCAGCCTCTGGAGTGGCTGGGACTACAGGCGATGCCCAGTTCCCCAGACTTCTAAAATTTCTTTTTAACCCATATCTTTATTTTGGCTGGCTGAATAATCCAGTTAGTTAGTATATCATTCAAGTAGAGAACTGAAACTTCCTGAAGAAATGTTGCCATTTAAACTCATTCTTTCCATGTCAGATGTGAATAGGATTTCAGTGAGCTGGTGCATAGGTACATAAAGGGTACTTTCATTATGGTGTGGGAAAGAAAATAATAGGGATAGAGAACTACAAGTTTTCTAGATGTTGATTTTATTTAGAAATGAGAGGGTGAAGTCATAGGGCTATTTTTTTTTTTTTTTTTTGAGACAGAGCCTCAAGCTGTCACCCTGGGTAGAGTGCTGTGGCATCACAGCTCACAGCTACCTCCAACTGTGGCTTAAGCGATTCTCCTGTCTCAGCCTCCCACGTAGCTGGGACTATGGGCATCCACCACGATGCCCAGTTATTTTTTTTTTTTGGTCACTGTTGTTTGGCAGGCCCAGGCTGGATTCGAAGCAGCCAGCTCTGGTGTATGTGGCTGGTGCCTTAGCCACTTGAACTACAGGTACCAAGCCGTCATAGGGTTTTAGTAAGCAGGTATGTAGGGAGATAAAAATGCCTGAAACTAGTGTTTTCATACTGCTTTTTCTTTTCTTGGCTTTTTGATACTTTCTATTTGTTTGGTTTGCTTTCTGCTTCATCTTTAATAACAACTGAATACACTTAAAATACTTCCTTTTTTCTTTATTTCTCATTGCTTTGAATAGAGTAACAGCCTAAATGCTTCTTCCAGGGCATGGTCCAGATTTAGTTTGAGAGGAAGAGTAGGTATTTTTTTTTCCTTTTTTTTTTTTTTTTTTTGTTGTTGCAGTTTTGGCTGGGGCTGGGTTCGAACTTGCCACCCTTGGTATATGGGGCTGGTGCCCTACTCACTGAGCCACAGGCGCCGCCCAGAGTAGGTATTTTTCTTCATGCCTTTGTTTTCTTATAATTAACGGGATTGCTAAGACTGTCAGACAGTAAACTATCAAAAATCAAACAGCTGCTAAGTTAAATTTATATTTCTTGCTAGACTTCTTTCCATGTTTTCTTTTGGCGATAGAGTATATGGTATGGAGTATCACTAATAGGTGAGTAAATTTATCAAGTTAGGCTAGACATGGTAGTGCATAGTAGGCTGAGGGAGGAGGATCAGTTGAGCCCAGGAGTCTGGGGCTACAGCAAACTAGAATCACACCACCACACTCCAGTCTGTGCAACACAGCAAGATCCCATCTCTTAGAAAATTTTTATTCTCAAGTTAAATTGTGAGGGTGAGTGGTTTTGTTTTTTTTTTTTGTAGAGACAAGAGTCTCACTTTATCACCCTTGGTAGAGTACCCTTGCATCACAGCTCACAGGAACCTCCAACTCCTGGGCTTAGGCAATTCTCTTGCCACAGTCTCCCGAGTAGCTGGGACTACAGGCACCCACCACAATGCCTGGCTATTTTTTTGTTGCAGTTTGGCCGAGACCAGGTTTGAACCCACCACCTTTGGTATATGGGGCTGGTGCCCTACCCACTGAGTCACAGGCACCACCCCAGGGCGAGTGATTTTTATTGTTTTTGTTTTTTTTAAATCAATTCCAGGCCAGGCATAGTGGCCTAGATCTGTAATCCTAGCATTTTGGGAGGCCAAGGGGGAAGGATTGCTTGATGCCAGGAGTTTGAGATCAGCCTAAGCAACATACTGAGACTCAAAATCTCTACAAACATTAGAAAACTTAGGCAAGTGTGGTGGTGTATGCCTGTAGTCCCAGCTACTCAGGAGGCTGAGACAGGAGAATTGATTGAGCCTAAGAGTTTGAGGTTGCAGTGAACTATCATGATGCCTCTGCACGCTAGTCCAGGCAGCCGAGCAAAACTCTGTCTCAAAAAAAAGAAAAAGAATTATCCAATTAAAGTCTAATGTTAGACTTATTTAATTAGTGCTCACATCATATTCTATTTACTCATTAGAAACTAAATGTGTCATTTTGACTGATATGTCCGAGAAGGGGGCGGAGCAAGATGGCGGACCAGAAGGACTGTTCACCTGAGCTCTCCTAGAACTACTGGGAAAAAAGAGAGAACCCAGCCATACCTGGCACAGGGACCTTACACAGAGTCATAGCTAAGGGAGCACAGTGAGGAGGCAGTGAGCTGGATACAGTGGAAAAGGTATATGATCTGGAGCAGTGGAAATCTGATGAATTAGGCAAGTGATTACAACTGGCTAAGATTGGCTAGCCTCCCACAGAGATCCAGGACAGGAGGAGCCTTTCCAGAGTTTTAAGTTGTTGGAGGAAGCTACATGCTGAGTGGAAAGTTTGGAAGAGTGGGTGGACTCAAACAGTACATGGCAATCAGATTTGAATCCCAGAGTGGATTTGCCGTACGTTTGGTGGCTGGTGAGGCACCATACTGAGAAGGTCTTGGCAACCAGGAGGCTACCATTGTGGGAAGGTCTTTAGCAGGGGCCTAAAGCACAGCCATCTTAATTCCACCTGCCAGGATCAGAATGCCACTCTTGGGATGGGCTGAGGGACTCCCACACCCTAAGGGAAGTATAGTTGGGGTACTGTGAGACCTGCCCCTGAAGGATTCTTGTGAGCTTTAAGATCCCAACCCAGCAGGGTCTGAATGCTAAGGAAACAATCAGGCAGTCACCAAAGGCAACTAAGTTTAGAATAAGGACCATAGAGCTGTGCTTTTCTTAGGAGCTAAAAAAAACCCCACAGTGCCACCTGGTATCCCAGCAACATATTGCAACATACTGTCTTCAAGAGCAAGGACTTCTGTTTAAAATGGATACAGTGAAAAGGAAAAAAGAGATGAACAAGAAGAAAGAACACATGAGGAGGAACCAACAGAAAAACTCAGGCAACATGAAAAAGCAAAACAGATGTACTCCACCAAAGGACCTTGAGGCAGCTACTGCAGAAGACTCCACCTATAAAGAATTAATGGACTTGACAGAAAGGGGATTTAAAATATGGATGATCAAGACAATAAAAGAATGGACAAGAAAATGGAAAGACAGAACCAAACGTTGGACAAGAGATATGTAGAATGTAGAAAGGATATGGAGTAGCTTAAGGAAATGGAGGAGACAATTGGAATATAAAGATGCAGTGGGAAATATCAAAACTAGGTTAATGAGGCTTGGCGCCTATGGCTCAACGGGCTAAGGCACCAGCCACGTACACCTGAGCTGGCGGGTTCGAATCCAGCCCGGGCTCGCCAAACAATGACGAAAAAAAAATGCAACCAAAAAATGGCCGGGCGTTGTGGCAGGCGCCTGTGGTCCCAGCTACTTGGGAGGCGGAGGCAGGAGACTCGCTTGAGCCCAGGAATTGGAGGTTGCTGTGAGCTGTGATGCCACTGCACTCTATCCAGGGTGATAGCTTGAGGCTCTGTCTCAAAAAAAACCCAAAACAAACAAAC
>CAUYRH010048935.1:0-13351 GCA_963574655.1 Perodicticus potto | reverse complement strand
CATTTTCAGACCGTACTTGTAATTCTAGTTCTTTTGCTATTTGGATCACATCTGAAATTACTTCCTTCACTGAAGTCTTGAACCTTTAAAAGTCATCCATGAGAGTTGGAGTCACCTTCTTCCAAACTCCTGTTAATGTTTGATTTTTCATTTCTATATGGTACCAATCCTTCCACCGTTTCCTTCAGCTTCAGTTCCTGTATCATAGAAGGGTCCGTGGCATAAAGGAAATCAAAAGCAGCCTGGAACACCGGAACCCCTCGGCCACACTGCCTGATGTGAATTCACTTCCCGATACTGTTTCTTCTACATTCTCTTCCTCACCGTGGGGCACTGGTTTGGGAGCTCTCATCTCCATGGGACCATCTTCTGTTCACTCCTCTGGTGTGGCGACTGCAATTTCTCCAAGATCCATATCTTGAATCACTTCACTTCCCACCTTTTATTGCCATGCATGTAATTCCTTTCATGATCCCCTTCATGGGCTCCGCTACACCCTGTGAAGTCACGCACAACACCTGTACTCAGTTTTCTCCAGCAGAACTGTATTATTTCAGGCTTGATGGCTTTCCCTGCTGTTTCTATAACAGAGATGGCGTCTTCCATAGTGTAATCCTTCCAGATTTTCATGATTTTTTTAATAGGGCTTCTCTTTCAGAGCACGACAAACCTTTCTAGAGTGTAACAAGATTTAATGATCCTTATAACTCTGGGATCCAGAGACTGAGTTAGAGATGCTGTGTTTGGGGGCAAGAAAATGAGTTTGTTCAACACCTTCAGAGTTAACTCATGGGGTTCCAGGTGGCCCAGGGGATTGTCTAATATCAAAGGACTTTAAAAAGACAGTTCCTACTGATGCCAAGGACAAAGCATCAATGGAACCAATTCAGAAAAAGTGTCTAAGCCTTCTTATACAACTGATGTTCTTGGTGGCTTCTGTTTATCTTTTCTTTTCAAGGGTCGAGTTAGCAGCTTTATAGAAAGGACAGCCCTGGGGGGGCGCCTATGGGCGCCATACCGGAGGTGGAGAGTTCAAACCTGCCCCAGCCAAAAACTGCAAAAAAAAAAAAAAAAAAGAAAGAAAGAAAGAAAGAAAGAAAAGGCCAGCCCTGATCATTAATCCACCTGCATTTTCACAAACTAGTAGAGTTAGTATATCCCCTCCTGCCTCAAATACTGGTGCTCACATCTCTTCCTTACTAATAAATGTCCTTTCTGCAATTTTTTTCCAGAATAGGGCATTACTTATAACTTATTACTGCATCTTTGCTTTTTTTCTTTTCTCTCAACTTTGGTATAGTGTATAAGTGTGTAACCGTTTGTGTGTGTGTGTGTGTGTGTGTGTAAGTTTTGATACATTCTAACATTTTAGAATAGATTTGGGTATGATGGAGGCTCATGATAAAATAAATTGATAACAACATGCGTTTATGAATCATAAGATATCTTTTTCTTAAATTTTCAATATTTCTAAGTTACATGGTTCGTCTGTAAATTTTTTCAAATTATTGCAAATATCTGGAAACAATTTTCAATATATTTATTTTTAAAAATCTGCATCTAGGTGAACCTGCACAGTCCAAACCTATGTTATATGTTGTTTGTTTTTCTCATGTCCTCTTTTTATTATTTTTTATAATATTTTTATTGAGACAGAATTCACATAATAAAAATTCATCATTTTAAAGTGGACAAGTCATAGGATACAGGTATGTTCGCAATATTGCACAAACATACCTCTATCAAATTCCAGAATGTTTCCATCACTCCAACAAAAAGCTTTGTGCCTGTTTACAATCACTACCAATTCCTCACTCTTCATTCCTCAAACATTAATCTACTTTCTGTTTCTATGGACTTGTTTATTCTAAACAGTCTATTTAAGTGAAATCACACCAGATCTGGCTTTTCCTGGCACTCATCCTTCTCTTAGTATGATGTTTTCAAAGTCCACCCAATTGCAGCATGCACCAGTACTTTAGTTTTTCATGGCTTATCATATTCTATCTTTGGATTAAACCACATTCTGCTTCTCCATTCTTCAGTTGATAAACATTTAGGTAGTCCCCACTTTTCGACTACTGTGGATAATCCCGCATATTTGTGCGTGCACACATTTTCAGTTCCCTTCAGTATAGGACTAGAATTTTCATATCATGTTCTAATCTGGTCTTTAATTTTTTGAGGAACTGTCCAAATGTTTCCACAACACCTGCACCATGTTACAGCACCATCAGCAATATACAAAGTTCCAATTACTTCACGTCTTTGCCAACATTTGTTATTCTCTGTATGATCATTATCATCATTATCATTCCATTCTAGTGAGTATGAAGTGATGTATCATTGTGGCTTCACAGTTTATTTTTGTGGCCGGGGCTGGGTTTGAACCCGAAACCTCCGGCATATGGGGCCAGCAGCCTACTCCTCTGAGCCACAGGCGCCGCCCAAGTGTGGTTTCGATTTGTATTTCCCTAATGACTAATAGTGTTAAGCATCTTTTCATGTGATCATTTATCATTTATACATATCTTCTTGGAGATATGTTTATTCAAATCCTTTTCCCATTTTAAAATTACATTAATTGTCTTTTAATTATTGCATTACAAGACTTCTTCATATATTCTGTACACTGGATTCTTAACAAATATATGATTTGTGAATAGCTTCTCCCATTTTATGGGTTGTCCTTACACTTTCTTGGTAGAGTCCTTTGACACACAAGTGTTTAATTCTAATGAAATCCAACTTGTCTGTTGTTGTGGCTACTTGTGTTTTTGGATTCATCTATAAGGCAGTTGTTCAGTTCAAGGTCTGGCTATGGTATCCCGGTATTTCTGGCCTCAGAATAAATTAGGAATTGTTTCCTCCTCTTATATTTTTTCCAAAAAGTACCTGAATTTTTCCTTTCCTGAAAGTTTTTTGATTAATAGCAAAATCTCATCTTATTATACGTTGATTTAGATTTTTGATTTTTTCTTAAGTCAGTTCTGGCAGTTGCTGTATTTCAAGGAATCTGTCCATTTGATCTAGGTTATCTAATTTATTGCCATAGAATGATTCATAATATTCCCTTATAAGCCTTTTTATTTTTGTAAAGTCAATAGTAATGTTCCTGCTTTCATTCCTAATACTAGTATTGAGTTTTCCCTCAGTCAGGCTAGCTAAAGGCTTGACAATTTTGTTGATTTTTTCAAAGAACAAACTTTTGGCTTTGTCGATTATTGCTACTGATTTACTATTCTCTATTTAATTTATTTCCATTCTAATATTAATTAATTCCTTCCGATTGTGTTCAATTTATTTTGCTTTTCTTGTCTAGATTCTTAAAGTCAAAGTTTACATTATTGACTAGAGATTGTTCTTTTTGTTGTTGTTTGTTTGAGACAGAGTCTCACTCTATCACACCAGCTAGAGTGCAGTGGTGTGATCACAGCTCACTGCAGCAACAAACTCCTTGACTCAAGAAATCCTCCTCCCTCAGCCTCCCAAGCAGCTGAGACTACAGGTGCCCACTACCACATCTGGCTAATTTTTCTATTTTTTTGTAGATAAGGGTCTCACTCTTGCTCAATCAAATCATAAACTCCTGATCTCAAGCAATCCTCCCATCTCAGCCTCCCAGAGTACTAGGATTACAAGTAGGAGCCACCAAAGCCAGCCCATTCTTGTTATTTTTTTTTTTTCGGGAGTACAAATGTTTTCAGTTATGTGGCTTACTGTCATGTTTGAGTCCCAGTTATAGGTATGCCCATCACCCAAATACTGTTCACTATGTTCATCAAATAGGCTTTTGTTCCTCTCTTTCTCCTCTTTCCCAGCTGCTTGGTTTTCACTGACTTTGACTTCCCTCTGTGCACATGTGCTCATTGCTTGATTCCAATTTAATAGTGAGGACATGTGGTGTTTGTTTTTCTGTTCTTGAGATGCTTCACTTAAGAGAATGGTCTCCAGTACCATCCAAATTGCTGAAAAAGGTATTAATTCATCTTTTTGCATGGCTTAGTAGTACGCCAAAGTATATGTATACCACATTTTATTAATCACTCATGAATTGATGGGCGCTTATCGATTCCAAATCTTTGCAATTGCAAATTGTGCTGCAATAAACGTTCTACTGCAGGTGTCTTTTTGATGAAAAGTCTTCTGTTCCTTTGAGTAGATACCCACTAGTGGGATACTGCATCAAGTGGCAGGTCTACTTTTAGTTCTTTGAAGAATCTCCATACTGTTTTCCAGAGGGATTGTACTACTTCACAGCCCCATCAACAGTGCACAAGCATTCATTTCTCTCTGTATCCATGCCAGCATCTAATGTTTTTGGACTTTTTAAATAAAAGCCATTCTCAGTGAGATAAGGTGATATCTCACTGTGGCTTTAATTTTCATTTCCCTGACTATTAGTGACCATTCAGCATTTTTCAAATGTTTATGGACCATTTGTCCTTCTTCTTTTGAGAATCTTCTGCTCATGTGTGTTGCCCACTTTTCAATAGGGCTGTTTGTTTTTTTCTTGATAATTTCCTTGAGGTCTTTGTGAATTCTGGACAATAGCGCTTTATTGGCATAGTTTTTTCTCCCATTCTGTAGATTGTCTGTTCGCTCTGTTAAGTATTTCTTTAGAGATGCAGAAGCTTTTTAGTTTAATCAAATTCCATTTATTAATTTTTATTGTTGGCATGATTGTCTCTAGGATCTTAATCATACAGTCTTTGCCTTGGCTGGTAGCTAAAAGGGTTTTTCCTACATTTACCTCTAGAATTCTTATGGCTTCAGACCTTACATTTAGGTCTTTTATACATCTAGAATTAATTTTTGTGAGTGGTGAGGGAGGTTGGGGTCCTGTTTCACTCTTTTGTACATTGCTATCCAATTTTCTCAGCATTATTTATTGAATAGAGTTTTTTTCGCCCACTGTATGTTGTCTGCTTTGTCAAAGATCAGTTGGGTGTAGGTTGATGGTTTTCCATCTGTATTCTCTGTTCTTTTACATTGTTCTGTGTCTATTTTTGTACCAATGCCATGCCGATTTGGTGACTATGGCCTTACAGTGTACTTTGAAGTCTAGTGATGTGATGCCTTGAGACTTGTTCTTTTTACTTAAGATTTCTTTGGTTATCTGGGCTCTTTTCTGGGTCCAAATACAGCATAGAATCATTTTTTATATCATGTGAAGTATGATACTAGTAATTTGATAGAGATTTCATTGAATATATAAATAACTTTGGGTAGTATGAAGATTTTTTATCAATGTTGATTCTAGCTGTCCATGAACATGAAACACTTTTCCATATATTTGTATCCTCTGCAATTTCTTTAGAGTTTTGTAGTTCTCCTGATGGAGATCTTTCACTTCTTGGGTTAAGTATATTCCCAGGTATTTTATTTTCTTTGCCACTACTGTGAGTGGCCTTGAGTCTCTGATTTGACTCTTACCTTGACTGTTACTGCTATATAAAAATGCTACAAATTTTTGCACATTGATTTGGTATCATGAGACTTTGCTAAATTTATGTATCAATTCCAGAAGACGCTTGGTAGACTCTTTGGCGTTGTTTTAGTTACATGATTATATCATCAGTGAAGAGTGATAGTTTAACCTCATCTTTCCTGAACTGGATATCCTTTATTTCATTCCCTTGCCTAATTGCTGTAGTTACAACTTCTAGTACTATGTTGAATAGAAGTAGTGACAGTGGCTATCCTTGTCTTGTTCCAGTTCTTAGGGGGAATGCTTTCAACTTTTCCCTATTCGGTATGATTCTGGCTGTGAGTTTATCATATATGGCTTTTATACTTCTGAGAAATATTCCTTCCATGCCTAGTTTATTGAGGATTTTTATCATGAAAGAGTGCAGGGTTTTTTCAAGTGCTTTTTCTGCATCTATTGAGATGGTCATATGGTCTTTGTTTTTGCTATTGTTTATGTAGGGAGCCACATTTATTAATTTATATATGTTGAAACATTCTTGCATTCCTGGGATGAGGTCCACTTGGTCCTGGTGGATTATTATTTTTTTGATGTGTTGTTGAATTCAGGTTGCTAGTATTTTACTGAGTTTTTTGCCTGTGTTTATGGCTTTTTTTCTTTTGGGGGGGATTCATTGAGAGTACAAAGAATTAGGTTACACTGGTTGCATTTGTTAGGTAAACTCCCTCTTATAATTGTATCCCACCCCCAAGAGATGAGACATACATGGTGACCCCCATCCATCTCCCTCCTCTCCTCTCCCTGCTCCCTCATTCCCCTACCCCACCCCTGTATTAGTTCATCTACTGCCTTCATATTATAATTGAGTTCATTGGATTCTTGCCTCTCCATGTTGTGAACCTTTACTAAGAAGAATGTGCTCTATCTCCATCCAAGTTAACACAAAAGACATAAGTCACCATCCTTTTTAGTGTCTGAGTAGTATTCCATAGTATACATATGCCACAGCTTATTAACCCATTCCTGGGTTGATGGGCATTTAGGTTTCCATGTTTTGGCTCAGATTATAAACTGAGCTGCAATAAACAGTCTAGTGCAAATGTCCTTATGATAAAAAGATTTTTTTCTTCTGGGTAGATGCCCAATGATGGGATTGCAGGATCAAATAGGAGGTCTAGTTTGAGTTCTTTGAAGGTTCCCCATACTTCCTTCCAAAAAGGCTATATTAGGTTGCCTTCTCACCAGCAGTGTTAAAGTGTTCCCTTCTCTTCACATCCATACCAGCATCTGCAGCTTTGAGACTCTGTCATGTGGGCCATTCTCACTGGGGTTAGGTGATATCTCAGAGGAGTTTTAATTTGCATTTCTCTGATGATTAGGAGAGATGAGCATTTTTTCATATGTTAGTCATTCGCCTGTCTTCTTTACAGAAGGTTCTATTCATGTCTCTTGCCCCGTAATATATGGGATCATTGTCTCTTTTTCTTGTTGATTAATCTGAGTTCTCTGCAGATCCTACTTATCAAGCTTTTGTCAAATTCATAATATGCAAATATCTTTTCCCATTCTGAAGGTCTATTTGCTTTGGGTGTTGTTTCCTTAGCTGTACAGAAGCTTTTCACTTTAATTAAGCCCCATTTGTTTATTTTTGTTGTTACTGCAATTGCCATGGAAGTCTTCTTGATAAAATCTTTCCCCAGGCTGATATCTTCAAATGATTTCCCCTCACTTTCCTCATGAATTTTTACTGTTTCATGCCTTAGGTTTAAGTCTTCTATTAATCTTGAACCAATTTTCGTAAGTGGTGAGAGGTGTGAATTCAGTTTCAGTCTTTCACATGTGGCTATCCAATTCTCCCAACAACGTTTATTGAAAAGGGATCCCCCCAGGGTATGTTCTTGATTGGTTTATCAAATATATGGCTGAAAGATGTTAGTTTCATCTAATGTCTCCATTTTTGTGCTACTACCATGCTGTTTTGATCACTATGGCCTAGTAGTATAGTCGAAAATCTGGTGGGGTCATACTCCTGGCTTTGTTTTTACTAATAACAATTTCCTTGGCCATATGGGATTTTTTCCAGTTCCATACAAAGTAAATAAAAAAAAATCTCCGAGTTTTTGCAGAATGGCTTTGTGTGTACATTGGGCTACACACTCATCTACAGAGTTACCAGATCTGCCTTAGCCTTCACTTCCTACTGGCCCAGACCAGAAGTGAGAGTTTATGGCCTCCTCAAATATTTCTTGAGCATGTGTACAGTCTTTGGCATTCACATGGCCCTATAGCTCCCCACAAATAGGAAGGGAGCTTTTGAAACTCTATTCCCCCAAATATCTCATTCCCCAGCCTCTCTTCTAGAGATATTTAGTCTATTATATTTACACCATTATTTATCACTTACTACCAGAAAGAATTAGAAACCTTGAATAGACCTATATCAACCAGTAAAATAGCATCAACAATACAAAATCTCCCTAAAAGAAAGAGTGCAGGACCAGATGGCTTCACATCTGAATTCTATCAAACCTTTCAAGAGGAACTAGTATCTATATTAGACAACGTTTTCCAAAGCATAGAAAAAGAAGGAATACTTCCCAACACATTCTATGAAGCAAATAGCACCCTGATCCCCAAACCAGGAAAGGATCCAACAAAGAAAGAAAATTATAGACCTATATCATTAATGAATATCAATACAAAAATATTCACTAAGATCTTAGCAAATAGAATTCAACAACACATCAAAAAAATTATACACCATGATCAAGTTGGTTTTATTCCAGGGTTAACAGGGTTGGTTCAACATATGCAAATCTATAAATATAATACATCACTGTAGAGGACTGGACACCATGCTTGCAAAGGACAGTTACTGATTCTTATCACATTAAAAGGAAATGCTGAGAACAGGACAGTCTCCTGGCAAGACTAGAGACATTTCCTGACATGGGGGCAATTCCCCAAGTAAATTAGTGTTCCGGAATGAGATAAGGTCGGTCACTCACTAGTAAGCATGTGTTAAACATTGATGCTTAGTAATTCTTCATGAGGGTCGTGGGGAAAGAACACGTGAGGAGAGCACGTGGCAATCCTTATGCATGCAGCCCTTATATGCAATTATCTGAACTCTCTACACCTGTTAGTCAATTACTTAACTCTGCACACCTGTTGTGTATAACCTTAATAAATAGCCGTTGCAGAGGGGGCTTGGGGTTACCCTGCAACTAAGGTTAGCCTGTCTCCCACAAGCTTGTACTTCTAATCTGTGTCACGCCTGGTTCCTTCCTGCGGTGACCGAGACCGGGAAATAGGGGTCCCGACATATCACATCAATAAAATAAAAAACAAAGACCATATGATTCTCTCAATTGAAGCAGAAAAAGCCTTTGATAATATCCAGCATCCTTTCATGATCAGAATTCTTAAGAAAATAGGCATAGAAGAGACATTTCTTAAACTAATAGGGGCCATCTACAGCAAACCCACAGCCAATATCATATTGAATGGAGTAAAATTGAAAACATTTTCACTCAGATCAGGAAAGAGGCAAGGATGCCCACTGTCTCCACTGCTATTCAACATAGTAATGGAAGTCTTAGCCATCGCAATCAGGCAAGAGAATGTGATCAAGGGTATCCAAATAGGGTCAGAGGAGCTCAAATTCTCACTCTTCACTGATGATATGATCCTATATCTGAAAAATCTCAGGGACTCAACTTCAAAACTCTTAGAAGTGATCAAGGAATACAGCAGCATCTCAAGAAACGAAATCAATACTTACAAGTCAGTAAATTTTTTTATATGCCAACAATAGTCAAGCTGAAAAAAATAATCAAGGATTCTATTCCTTTTACAATAGTGCCAAAGAAGATGAAATATTTGGGAATTTACCTAACAAAGGATGTGAAAGATCTCTATAAGGAGAACTTTGAAACTCTGAGAAAAGAAATAGCTGAAGATGTTAACAAATGGAAAAACATACCATGCTCATGGCTGGGAAGAATCAACATTATTAAAATGTCCATACTACCCAAGGCAATTTATAGATTTAATGCAATCCCTATTAAAGTACCATTGTCATACTCTAAAGAACTTGAAACAATAGTACTTCATTTTATATGGAATCAGAAAAAACCTCAAATAGCAAACACATTACTCAGAAATAAGAACAAATCAGGAGGTATCACATTATCAGACTTCAGGCTCTACTATAAATCTATAGTGATCAAAACAGCATGGTACTGGCACAAAAACAGAGTGGTAGATTTATGGAACAGAATAGAGAACCAAGAGATAAACCCCACTACTTATTACCATTTTATCTTCGACAAGCCTATCAAAAATATTCAGTCAGGGAAAGACTCCCTATTTAACAAATGGTGCTGGGTGAACTGGCTGGTGACCTGTAGAAGACTGAAACTGGACCCCCACCTTTCACCATTAACAAAAATTGATTCTCACTGGATAAAAGATTTAAACTTAAGACATGAAACTATAAAAATACTAGAAGAGAGTGCAGGGAAAACACTTGAAGATCGGCCTGGGAGAATATTTTATGAGGAGAACACATCCTTCCCCCAGGCAATTGAAGCAATACCAAAAATACATTACTGGAATCTGATCAAACTATAAAGCTTTTGCATGACCAAGAGCACACTAAGGAAAGCAAAAAGACAACCTTCAGAATGGGAGAAGATTTTTTCAGGTTATGCTTCTGACAAAGATCTGATAACTAGAATCTATAGAGAATTCAAACTAATCAATAAGAAAAGAATAAATAACCCTATTTCTATGTGGGCAAGAGACTTGAACAGAAACTTCTCTGATAAAGACAGGTGGATGGCCTACAAACACATGAAAAAATGCTCATCATCCTTAATCATCAGAGAAATGCAAATCAAAACCACTTTAAGATACCATCTAACTCCAGTAAGATTAGCCCACATCACAAAATCCCAAAATTACACATGTTGGTGTGGATGCAGAGAGAAGGGAACGCTTCTACACTGCTAATGGGAATGCAAGCTAATACGACCTTTTTGGAAAGACGTTTGGAGAACACTCAAGGAACTACAAGTAGACCTACCATTCGATCCTGCAATTCCTCTACTAGGCATATACCCAGATGATCAAAAATTATTTTACAACAAAGACATTTTCAGCAGAATGTTTATTGCAGCCCAATTCATAATAGCCAAGACAAGGAAATAGCCCAATCGACCCATGAATGGATTAACAAATTGTGGTATATGTACACCATGGAATACTATGCAGCCATAAAAAAGGAAACTTCACATTTTTTAATGTTTACCTGGAAGGAGCTGGAACATATTCTTGTTAGTAAAGTATCTCAAGAATGGAAAAAAAAGTATCTAATGTATTCAATACTACTATGAAATAAATATATGATCACCTACACACTCATATGAATGGCAAAACATAACTATAGTCCAGAAAGTAGAAGGGAAGAGGAGAGAGGGGAGGGGAGGAGAAATATGGGAGGAGGGAGGGCATTCAGGAGGACCTCACCTAATCTGCATGATGCAATGATACATTTCAAAACCATTAAGAAATGAGTATAATTGTGATGGATGTGTCACTTAGTTCAATGTAAGCATTTCACATTGTATATCAAAGCAGCACACTGAACCCCATAAATGCATCAATGTATAAACTTATGATTTAATAAAAAACAATTTTTAAAAAGTGGTGTGCATATAAAGTACACATACTTTTCATCCTTAAATATTATTCAGGTTTTTTTTAAAGGAGGAAATACTATCATTCACTACAACATAAATGAACCTGAAAGATGTTACGCTAAGTGCAGTAATCCAGACAAAGAAAAACAAACTCGGCACAATCTCACTTACTTGTGGAATCTAAATAAATCAAACTCACAGGAACAGTAAAATGGCAGTTACCAAGCGCTGGGAAGTGGCACAAAAGGGGAGGGCTGGGTTAAAGGGCACAAACTTTCAGAAATCAGATGAAAAAGTTCTGGAGACCTGATGGCACCATGTGGTGACTAGGTTAATAATAATGTCTTATATACTTAAAATTTACCAGGAGACTAGATCTCAAGTTTTCTCACAATACACACACCACAGGACAACTACATGAGGTGACAGGTTAGTTACCTTGATTGTGGTAATCAGTCCACAATGAATTTGTCTTATCAAAACATCACATTGTATACCTTAAATATATAGGATTTTTTACTTCTTAATCATCTCAATAAAGCTTAATTTTAGTAGGATAACAAACAATAATTAAGATAAATAAGTACAACATACAATAGCTGAATATGATGAGGGTGTGGAGAAATGTCAAGGGTGAGAAGTTGGGCTCAGACGGCCAGGGAAGGCTTCGAGGAGAAAAATGACAGTTTGAAAAAGACCTAAAGAGAGCCCAGAATCCACTCAAGCAAGTGTCTGGGAGAACAGCACATCAGGCAGAAGCACCACACATCCAAGTGTGAGGTGTTAGGGTGTCAGATTCTCCAGGGCCCGAAAGCTCCCTAGTTTTAAGAGGGAGACCCAGGTTTTTGCCTTCCCAGCAGCCTGTTTCATAAGGGCTGTGAGGAACTTGAGTTTTTGTAGAAAGCTGCCAGGTATTTCAGGCTAGGAAATCAGCAAGAGCCATCCAGAGCATCCTCGCTCAGGTAGGAGGGAGAACAAAAAAGGTCTTGGACAGAGGGCTGGGGAGCTGCACAGGACGGACCAGGAGAGGCTTCACCCTAAGTGCCCACTCTCATCATGGGAGAGGAGCTGCCTGGATTGTGAAGCTGACCTGAATCTGGGGCTGTCTGCCTTCACAGCTGGCTGGGGAAACTGGTATGCAGCAGTGATGTCTCAGTGCCTGGGATGAGACTGGGGGATAAGAAAGCCCTAATGTGAAGGCTGGACTGTAAAAGGAAGTGCCTCAGTGCAACAGGGAGCTGGCCAAGGTAGTGGAGCCGCTATTCTGTCATTGGTAAGTGGACGTGGAGCAGACGACAGAAAATCTAACAAACTCATGCAGGCTCCTTTATTCACCTAACAAACATGATGAAAGGACTCCTGGGTGCCACACGCTGTTCTAGTAAATGAGTGTATAGAGAGAAACACAGCCTCTCACATCAAGTCCACAGTTCAGGGATGCAGCTCAGAAACTCTGGCGTCCTCCAGCACAAGAGAACAGCCCACCTGCAACTGCCCCTGCAGAGAACGGGTCCTGAACCAAGGAAGCACCTTCTCTTTGTCTCTTCTCCTTGACCTTCTTCCCCTGGAAACTTAGCCTTCTCATAACAACTCAAAGGAAGAAAAACCCCTGCCCAGGAAAATTTTACAATAAACGAATAAAGATTTCTCTTTTGATTCAGAGTTAGTTAGAGAAAAGGTCCTAGTACCCTAAGACATAAGTATCTCTTCCCATGACTGTGGCCATGCAACCGTGGCAAAGATTTACACATGCAGGGTTTACACATCGTTAGCATTCCGCAACCTGCAATTGCCATGTACACAGTTCACCCATTTAAAATTCGACATCTTTTTAGCATGTTTTCCACAGCATTGGCTGAAAAGATGCAAAATGCAAATTATGTCAGAATAGATCAGCCTTGCAGTATTTACTAGTCAATGAAAAAAATGGCATAGAGAAAAATACTCACCAGCAATACAGAGTAACATATTGTGAGATGGGATAAAAATCCTGCCACTCTCACCCCCTCTTTGTTGCCTTCCTTTTTGCTTCACCCTTAAATTCTTGCTAATTCAGCAAGACACAATCAATAGCGGGAAAGGGGGAGGGAGACTTCTTAACAGTAGTTTAGAGAAGTTACTGAGGCTTCACAACAGTTTAGGAGTAGGTAAAATAGATAATAAACAGACTAACAAATGATAAACGGTAGAAAGCATTAGACATTGAGCGTAGTGT
>CAUYRH010048934.1:0-12059 GCA_963574655.1 Perodicticus potto | reverse complement strand
TAACTATGTACAATTTTATATATCAATAAAATTTAAAAATAGCAAATCAATACAACAGAAGTATTTGAGGTTTCTTTATATTTTAATGTGGAGCATGATCTATCAACACTGTATTATGTATTTTTCTCTTCATAAATTCTTATAGAACATCTTGAAAATCCAGACCCTACATAACAAGTATTTGAGTGACTCAAATCCATTGAAAGTTGGGTATATTAGAATCTGGGGTATAAACGCTACTCATGTGAGACAAGTCAATTTCACCTATGACAACCAGCAATTTATGGAGATGAATTTCATGAGTGACCCTTATAGACAGGTATGTCTGAAAGGAATATTACCATATGTTCATTTTATCATATTGAAAAATTAGTTATTCTAACCAATAGTTTTGATAATAGTCAAAATTATTATTATTGTTATATTTACATTTATTAGATGTGCAACAGTTATGTTCCTAAAAAGCTGCGAGTGTTAAATTTTAGCATAAAATTTACAACATTAGTGGTCCCCCCAGGGTAGTCCAGGCACCAGCAATCACTGGTCTGAGGAGATGTCTCTGTGTTTACCAAGGAAGCTGTGTCATGTTATAATAGGTTGGTCCCCAGGGCAATGTAGCAAGCTTAATTACTCCTGCTGAGGAGGCTACAAGAAAGGAAAGAGCAGTTTCCTAAAGTTGTTGAAAGTTTTCCCCTTCCTTCCCACAGTTATTTACATCCCTGGTGAAATTCCTGACTCTTACAGATCAAAAGGTAGTAAGCTGTGGTATTCATCAAAGGAGCAGATCCCAACTTGATAGAAGATAAAGGTTAACAAGTCAGAGTAATATAAATAGCAGACCCCACTAGAAGCTGCCAGAACAAGCACAAATAGAAGATGAAGCACAAGTTTCTAAGGGCAACCACAAAGGGGAATAGTATCTCACTTTAGAACATGAAACTGATCATAAATATGGATCCAGTAACCTGGAGGGGATGCCTCAGAAAGGCAAAGATGAATAACTGTAGTTCCTATTTGCTAAAAGGTGAAAATTGTGCCCTAATGGTATTTGGATTTTACCAAATGACCCCTCTGAGCAGCCTTTCTATAAGATCTTCTATGTATTTACTTTAAAACATTTCTCTTAGACTATTGGGTTTAAAACCACTCTTCATAAGTAATTTCTTTCAGTTAAGACTTGTAGAAAATCCTTGAGTATCTTCTTTTTTATAAAACCCTATAGCATATCAGATGCCTATTTTGTTCCAGGCACTATATTGGGTGTTGGAGGTGGTGAAAACGTTAAAACAAGCATGCCACCAGGAAGCGTAAAACACAGAGGCAAAGCAAAGCTATTTTAATAAACATTGGTTTTAATTACAGCTGTAAATATTTGTGAATAAGGTGATTCTGACTAAATGAAGTGGAAGAAGGGGATTGTAAGCATGGGGATTAGATACACAGAGCATCTCTCTACATATCTGACTGAAATCAATGTGACCAAAAAGGAATGTGTATATCCTATTGCTCTTTTGGAAAAGAATAAATATATTATTTTTGTTAAATCACAATTTAACAAAAGACTTAAATATTATATTCAAGAAGTTCTAAAATAACTGCTTTATCTTTTCTTTTCTGGCAGACACTAACTATTGAATTGACTGACAAGATTATCAGCCTGGATAGGTTAACTGAGATTCTTTGGATCCATGGTGATCCTACTCCAGCTGTGACAAGCACCTTCCCAATGAGTTCTCATCCTCCTCTGTCTACTCCTAAGGCTACTAGTCCTGAGACCACCATCACTAATGTTGCTACTACAAGTACTACTGCCAGCACTAGTGCTACTACTCTTAAGACAGCCACTCCTTCTCCAACAAGTACTACTGATGGTACAACTAGTACTACTGAAGGTACAACTAGTACTACTGTTCCTGATACAACCATTCCTTCCTCTACAAGCACTGCTACTACTAGCACTAGTGTAACTCTCACGCAAACAACCACTGCTCCCACACAAAGTTCCACTGTTGTTACAACTAGTACTACTGACATTACAACTAGGACTACTGACATTGCACCTAGTGGTACTGTTCCTGATGCAACCACTCCTTCCCCTACAAGCACTGATACTACTAGCACTAGTGCAACTAGTCTGAAAACAACCACTGCTTCCACAAAAAGTTCCACTATTGTTATAACTAGTACTACTGAAATTACAACTGGGACTACTATTCCTGATGCAACCACTCCTTCCCCTACAAGCCCTACTGATGTGACAATCAGTGCTACTGATCCTGAGGTAACTAGTTTCTCTACAAGTATTATGACTCCTGTCCCAGCCACTCCTTACCCAACAAGCAAGACTGAAATTACAATCAGTGCTACTGTTCCTGATGTAACTACTACTTTCTCTACAAGTTCTGGCAGTGGTAGCACTAGTGCTGCCACTCCTGCCCCAGCTACTCCTTCCCCAACAAGTACTACTGATGTTACAATCACTTCTGTTCTCCCTGATGTAACTACTACTTTCTCTACAAGTACTGGTACTGATAGCATTAGTGCTATGACTCCTGTCACAGTCACTCCTTCTCCAACAAGCAAGACTGACATTACAATCACTTCTGCTCTCCCTGATGTAACTACTACTTTCTCTACAAGTTCTGGAACTGGTAATACTAGTGCTGCCCCTCCTGACCCAGCCACTCTTTCCCCAACAAGTACTACTGATATTACAATCACTTCTGCTCTCCCGAATGTAACTACTGCTTTCTCTACAAGTTCTGGCAATGGTAGCACTAGTGCTGCCACTCCGGACCCAGCTACTCCTTCCCCAACAACTACAACTGACATTACAATCACCTCTGCTCTCCCTGATGTAACTACTACTTTCTCCACAAGTACTAGTACTGGTAGCGTTAATGCTATGACTCCTGTCACTGCCACTCCTTCCCCAACAGGCAAGACTGACATTACAATCAGTGCTACTGTTCCTGATGTAACTACTTTCCCTACAAGTTCTGGTACTAATAGCACTAGTGCTGCCCCTCCAGTTCCAGCCACTCCTTCCCCAACAAGCACTACTGATGGTACAACTAGCACTACTGTTCCTGATACAACTACTCCTCTCTTGATAAACAATAGCAGTGATATTGTTTATACTACAGCCACACCTTCTCTTGCTGCTGATGCCAACACTCCTACTGCTATTCCTAATACAACTGTAGCTTCCCCTGCAAGTATTACTACCTCTATTTCAACCACTTCTTTTCTGACAAGTATTACTGGTGCTAGAATTAGTACTACTGATATTACCACTACCTCTTTACCAAGTCCTGGTACCCCTATTTCTAATATAACTCCTCCTTCTCCAACAAAGAATACTAACACCAGCACTAGTACTGATGTTTCTTTTATTACCACTTCCTCTTATATAAGTACTGATGATATTAGCACTAATACTGTTCAAATTACAACTGTTCCTTCTCTTACAAATACTGATGCTCATTCTACTAGCAATAGATTTTCTTCTATTACTACTTCATCTGGAAGTACTAATGCAAATATTTCTACAAATGCTGTTGTTTCTAGCACTAGCAATGATGGTTCCATTACACGTCCTCTTTCACCTACAATGACTGGTGGGGACATCACTAGTAATAGTATTTCTATAAAGACTACTCTTTTTTCTACAAATGCTCTTGCTACGACATCCACTAATATGAATTCAATTACTACAAATGTGAACATTACCACGTCAGGGGATGAAAATATAACTACAGGAGTCACCACATTTGGTGTGGTTACACAGGATACAAAGGCTACTTCTATGGAGACTACCGCTCAAGTAATTTCAATGCCACCTCCAGCAGGTACCCCTGCTGATACCACCACAGATAATGTATCTCCAACTGCACTTACAACAAATATGAACACAGCTTATTCTTCAGATACCCCGACCCATAATTTAAATACCACCTCCACAGGCACTGGAGATTCCACTATACCAGATACCACCAGTACAAATATCACCAGCATGATACCGGTTGTTACAGATGTAGCAGGTACTTCTACTGAGGATGGCCTAACTATGGTTAACATTAGTCTCACAACTACTGCTGTTGTGAATGTTGCTTCTGCTTCTCCAAGCACCATAATTGCTAGTACCCAAGACTTTGCTACTTCCTCACATGTGAACAACACAAATATTACTTCTACAACAGAAGCCACTGGAGATGCCATTGCAGCATATACTACCACGATAGCTACACGTGTTTTCAACACAAAGACTACAAATTCAATTCTTACTTCTGATGTAGTTCTTACAGATACTTATGTCCCGAGTACCATAGCTGCTCCCACCACCAATACTATAAACACTACCAGACATGCGGTACATATTACTGATGCAGATAACTCCAGCAGTGTTACGGATAACACTACACACATTTCTATTCCAAATATCACAACAGCAACTAGTGCTACTACAGACATTATGAATGATACTATACATGCTTTAAATACCACCACCCCTGGTGGAGCGACAGCAGATACTTCTGCCACTGCATCTGTTTATGCTGCCTTAAATTCTACTCTAGTTCCATGATTACCACTCAAGGCAAGATAATTGCCTCAGACAACTCTTTAAGACAACTATTACAGATTGGAATATCAGTTAACAGATGTTCTTTCTTATGCTACCTAAGTTTTCACAAATATTAGTCCTCTAGCCCCACAAGACAGCTACTCCAAGAACTGTAGGACTGAAGATATGGTTAGAGATGCAGCCTTTATAAGCTGTGGATATTTTGTAGCCAGAATAAGTTATATTGGTCATTAAATTATGATTTTCCTATAACTCCATCAATTAAACTATAGACAATTTATATGTACTTGCTACAGATGTCAGAAGTTATCTTGGTATGTTTGACAATACCATGTTAAGCCCAGTAAATACTATTTCTTTAGATTTAGTTATTTTAAAATAGGCCAACTTGTTTCTTGGGTTATAAGACATAATACCATAACCAAGACCACTGGATGTACTCCTGGCATTCAAATAACCTTTGTAACAAATATTACAGTACAGTATTTAATTAGTAATGCTAAAAACTGCACTTAATTTTTCCTATGAACTTTTTAAAATACCATGACTACCAACATAGTCATTTACTATTACACATACTGAAAGTGTTATTGCTTTTGAAGAGAGCCTAGCTCTAGCTACAAATATAGATTTTGCTACCATTGAAGATTTTGTATATACTTTACTTCAAGCAGTAAAATAATTAAATTAGAAATAATACATGTTATTTTTACTATTATACAAAATAAAATATGATTATAGATGCTAGAAACACGCTCTAAAACTTTGCAGCCATCATTCCCATAGGTACTACCAACACCCTTACTAGTACTTCTATTTATGGACACTAAAGTACTTCCAGAAAATTAGAATTAATCCTAATTCCGAGGCCCTTGCTGTTGCCACCAGTGATTGGCTCTGATTCTGGTATAAACCAGAAATCATCCAGAGATGAGTTTGTAGAGATGGCGAGAAGACATGGTCTCTTCCCTGGCATCAGAACTCATAATCTTATTTTCTTTTTCTTTTTATCTGACAGTGTTTCCTTTATTATTTTACTGAAAAGACTCTCCTTTGGTGTGTTAAGGATTTCAGTGTGCTCTTGGTCTTTCATGTCCAAATTCACCATCTATCCTTGACCTATTACTTTCCTAGATCATTCAGCCCTCCATGAGGTAGATTCATGGCCATTACCAAATCTATCCAGTTGGGTGCTATTAAAGACTTAACCCTAGGACGATATTCTCAAAGTTTAGTTCAGGTGTCCAGTGGGTTGATCTTTTGGGGGCACTTAAATTTATATCTGTCTTCATGATAATACTAACTTGTTCTGGTTTTTCACTTTCGCTTTCTCATTAGTATACAGTGGCATTTTACACAAACTCTATGCTGTGTGGTATCACAATAGAGGAATATAGAAACTGAGAATCTAGTTGTCTTCTATTAAACCAGACATTAAAAAGATTTATAAAATGTAAAATAACATCATTCTTCTTACTGATTTGTTTTTATTTTTGCTTTGGAAATTCAGTTATTTTTCATGAAATATGTATTATTTATGTTAACACATAGTGGATATGTTATTTTTATGAATAAAAATAAACATTTAGAAAATATTTTATGAATGACTCGATTTCTAACACAGTAAATATCAGCAGATACAATTCACTTTGTCAAAGCACATTGCTCTCACTAATTTTGAATTTAAAAGAGTTCTGAGACCAAAGAGTTTCCACTGGGTGATGTTATCTTGTTTCTACTCTCAGGTCAGGTCCTGGTGATGTATACCATGAACTTCCCCAGGTTATAGGTACTCCAGCATCTGTGACTTGCTCCACATGACTGATTACTGCCTTCTGCAAACATGTTTGCCTAACTTTCTCCCTGGCCACCACAACTGCCCCATTGTCTGGTCAATTTCATGATGCCCATATTAGGAACACAAATTTCTCAGTTAGATGCATTTAACTTTTGGAATCTATTTACAAGCTATCATCCTCTAAACAAAGTTGATAGATCATATGCTAGCGTGTAGAGGGCGGACATAAAGTTCGTGTGCAATGTAAAGTTAGAACTACAACTATTTAAATTGTACACAGACTTTATGTCTACCCTCTATATAACTCTTAAGTTGTCCTCTCAACACAAAGCTTGTAGTTTGGCAGACTTGGTCATAGACTCCCTCATGTGTACCTTACTGAGGAAGAACTGGTACTTTCATCTTCCTGGCATCACAAAATCCAATACAGGACAAAATGTTCTATGTCCTAAGGTACCACTGAATCCTGCTGCCAGCACACCACCCCAGGCCTGATGGGTTGGCCAGAGGCTTCACTTAAAACACCTGGGAATTAGAAAACTGAAGATGAGCTTTCTTGAACAATCAGAGTGCTAAAGTTCCTGAAATATATCCCCTTGAATATATACATGGACCATGACTGAAAGTATGACGTTTTGAAAATGTAAGAAGTAATTGAAAAAACAAAATCAACAAAAGCCTGGACTTAGTTCATCTATTTGGAGAGACTTAAGAATTAAAACTTGAGAGTCCATACTTAAAAGAGTATTCCTGGAACCAGGCTTAGAAAATCTGGGGTCAGTGTTGACATGCTTATATGACCACTGGCAACACTGATAAAACTTGTGTCTGATTTATAAGATCTAGGGAAAATCCAACCCCATAATGATTTGGAAACTGGCCTCATGGGACTATCCATATGGGTGACATTAATTCTGAACTAAGTATTGTGACTCATGTTCTAAATATAGGAGAATCTCCATAGGTGACCTTCTCCATACATTGACCACCTCCTTCAATTGACCTAATTTTCATAGAGCAAATATGTACCACATGTGCGTATCAGTACTGTAGGCCTAGTTGCTTATGACAACCACCTCTGTGTGTTGACCAGTTTGTCACAGTCTCTTGCATGTTCAATCTACAGAGGTTCTACTCTATAAATGTATTTACATTTCTATACTTCTGATACTTGAGACATTTCTACCCACACCATTACCACTGCACATCACTATTATTACACCTGAAATTTCTAGATTTTCTATTTCATTTTATACTATATTCTAAGCATCACCATGCAAACACTATTCACAAACCAATTTAAGAGTTATCACACATAGCATATTATTAATTTTCCAATGAGGGGTATAGATGACAGATGTTTTGAATTAGCAGGAAATTCACTGGAGGCTGGAGTACTTAGAAATGCTTTGGGGGACAGGGTAAGCTGGGGTGTGCCTTACAGCATAGAAAATAGTTGGGAAAGCATTTCAGGTGGAGAATAAGTTGGACAAAAAGAGCAACTTTACATAGTATGATTAGAGGATACAAACAGGCTACTCTTTCTATAGCAGGAACATTGTGAGGGGAGAAAAGGTTTAAAGTTTACCAGTTTTCATCACTTAAACTTCAGTGTATCTGAGATTAGACTTTCACATGAGAATTGGAAGAATGTTCATTTCAGCAAAGGAATTTAGAGGGGTAGAGAATACTTTGGTTTTCACACCCCCTCTCCCATGGGGGTGGAGGGTCCTTTGTATGAAGGGCACTACAGAAGGACTGCTCAAGGAGACTGACAGCATCTGTTAGAAGCTATGGCAAGCATCTCACTCCCAGATGAGCACTTGCTGAGCTGTAGAAACTCTTGGCCTGCTAGATAACACAGTGGAGAATGGAGCATGATCAAAGCCCACAGAAACCTCTTAAGATATCTCCCGTGCAGAAGATATGAAAGTGCGGAAGTCGATGAAATCACAGACATTGGAGCCAAGGTCTTTCTTGGAGAATTCCAAGGTTGGCAGGGATTGGAGACCCTATGGTGGTGATGTGGAGCCAGAGCAGCAGTGGTGCAACCTGAACTCACAGTGATTGACATGCAGGAAGCTGAAGCTCCCCAGGGACATGTGGTAGGAGGTGGCTGGGCCAGAGCTGTCATGAAGATGCTTGTCTAAGGGACAAAGTGACCCTACAGATGAGAGGTTGCTGATGGACCACTAAGAGTAAAAACCAACTGTGTAGTGGGGATAGATCAAATAGGTCATGCAGATTGCATCTCATTCCATGTTAGATGATGAACAAGGGCCTCTGAAGAACTCACTAGTGTGCCCCCAAGAAGAAACAGGATCTAGGGCTCTGTCACACTGAAGGTATGAATGGCTGAGTTGCCAAAGCATCAATTCCATGAGATACATTGCCTTTTTCTGTAATTCCCTTCTGGGCACAGAGGAGACCCAAAAACAGCCAAGGAAGAGGACGAGAAGGCAGAAATGTGAAAACAGACTACAATATCCTTCCCCAAAGCTAGAGGAAGCCATCGGGGGAAAGAGAAAAGTTGACATGGATGTGAGGATGGCATACTGAATTAGACTTTGGCAACTCTTGAAAACTTGTTTCTAAACAACCAGAAAGTTATAAAGAGTAAGAAAAGGATTTCAAGTCAGCATTGAGGGAGAGGGGCTAAGATTCAGAAAAACATTAAAAACCAGAGAATGAGAAAAGGCATAGTACTATCTCGCTTCGCTGTTACCTTGGTAGAATGGTGGATAGTGAACAATTGCCCTTAACATTATAATATTTTATCAACTACTCATTTCAGAGAAAAACTGAGAACCAGTCAGGGTTATATCTGGGCCCCCCATGAAGTCTGAGGTTTTCTCATTTTAGCCAATCGCTAAGGCCTTTAGAGACAGTAGCTTTGGAAGTTCTTTAATTGAGGATTGAGAAAAGTTTAGCTCAAGACAAGGAGTAAAATAGGGTCTATGGGCCTTGTTACATAGTAACTCTTTATATTTGCATCATAACTCATAATTTGCAAAGGGCTTCCCATAAATGATTTATTTGCTTCTATCCTTGTTGTGGGGTACAGAGGGAAGGAAATTTTAAGCCCTTGTTTCAGAGGCTGAAGGGAAGAGATATCCAGAAAGATGTCAAAACATCCAGTGACTTTCTCAGTGCAATAGAGTTTCTAAAAACATGGCAGGGCTTGGCCTTCTTTTTTATAAATTTTTTTTATTTTTTCCTTATTTATTTATTTTTCTTTTTTTCTTGGCCTTCTGATTCACTTCCTATTACCTGTTTCAGCATCCTATCTCCTGAAGGAAAAATAAAACAAAATCAACGAGAACCAGTCAAGTCCTGGCTTGGAATCTTGATTTCATCCCTATTTACTCATGTGACCTGGAGCAATTTTTCTAATTTCCCTGAGCCTTAGTTTCTTCTCTAGGAAAATGCCTACTGGAGCAGAAATCTACAATTTTCTTTACTCTCCCACTTATCACAACACATGTTGTTGAATAAACACAATTTTTGTTTGTCAGTTACACCTTGGTAAAGCTGGGGTGGTAGTGGTGAAAAATTGCACTCTCTTTACCTTATAATTAACACACCAAAAAGATATCTCTGAGTTCCTGAGAACTCTCTCAAAAAAAACTTTCTTTTTCAATAATAATAGAAAAAGACCAACAATAAACAAATGTTTTGGGGTTGCCAGTGTGTTAAAGAGTTTGCATGGAACTGATTAAAGAGCATTCCTCATGAAAGCTGTAAGATTCAAAATGGAATTACTTGTGTAGAACCCTGGCATAGCCAAGTCAGGAAAGGCTGTGAAGAGAGGGTCCTCAAGTATGGTTTGCCTGATAACATGAACTACCACAACACATCTTTCCAAAATGCAGCTTACTATATGAGTCACACAGAATAGTTGGCTGCTTATATAAAAACACTGGCCTAACACACTCCCTTACAAGCCCAATATGAACTGCAAGGGCCAACCGTAACAGCAAGATTACAAGTCTTACCTGGCAACTACTGACACTCGCCAATCAGAACTTGCCAGCTCCTGGAAGCAGTTACCAGTGCCAATGAACTTCCTTTCAAAACAATTTTCCTAAACTCCTTTTTCTCCAATAAAAGCCTAAACTCTCAACGTACTCAAGACCACCTCCCTCTGTGCATGTGTCCCAAATTATATTCTATTTTCACATTTTATTCCCAAATAAAAATCTTTATTTTTTGAAATTGGTCTCTATAGTTTTTCTTGCATGACCATTTTTAATGCTGCCTTTGCTTTTCTTCTTGTCCTTGTTTTCCTGGGCTTGGAGTAGCTGAGCAGAAATATGGAGTAAGCCAGAAATAATAGTGAGTTAACACTCGATGCCCAAGCCCTAGAGGTGGAGCCCAGGAGGAGGTCTGCACACAGGAAGCAGAAGATGTGGGCAAAGGGGGCTCGGTAGTGAGCCTCCATTCAAGAGTGAAGTTTAATGTGGATTATGTTCATCATACACCATTTTTTCTTCTCACTAATCCAATTGCCTCTTAAATTGATAATGCTTAGGCAGGTTTTGAAGGAGAGATTCACATTGATTGCCCATAGCAAGAGAATTTTCATCTTCCTTAATCAAAGCAAAATCCATATCCTTGAAGGTGAGCAGCACAAAAAGTCCCCAAGGCCTGTGCGTTTGGACATAAAGGAGGAGGTGGAGGATGAACAGACAGACCTTGTGGTCCCAAATTTGGCCTTATTGGGTTCATTTTTCCTTGGTGGTCTCTGACAAATGGCATCTCACTATGCTGACCTCAGGCAGGAGAAGTGGAGTGTGGCTTTTATTGTAATGCTCTGTCCAAAATAGATGATCATCTTTTTCTTATTGTAGAGCACAGCTGAGAAAAGACAGAACCACTGACAGTTTTAGGCAAGGATAGTAGACAGGAAACTAAGAATAATGATCACTTTCTCTATGAGATAAAAACCCATCTTTCTTCCTTCCCAGAAAAAGGATATCCAGGGTATGTCTCCCTATCAGTTCATTTTTCTCTTCCTTAGGTCCTGAATTTCCCCTTCTGTCTTTCCAGAGGTGGCTCGCAGCAACATGACAATTAGTTATTTGAAAAACAGGGGATTTTCTTAAACCTAGTAATTGATAAATCTTGTGCTGAGCATTTTTAATTCTGCAGGCATGTGTGATAGATTATAAAAAAAAGAAACTATTGTTCAGAGAATTAAGCAATTTTTGTGATGCTGTGTAGCAGGTTAAGCTTCAGAGAGACTCTTGCAATCCAGATCTGCTTGGCTGTAAATACCATAATGATTTTAAACTTGCCCTGCGTAGGAGCACCTCAGCTTCTTAGAAGGTGCATTAGGGTACAGAAAGGCCAAATTATTCCTTCCCAGTTGTGTCAGAATTGCTTTGTTTTCTGTGTTTTCTATTTTGTATTTTTTACATAACATTACATTTGAAGAAAGAGCATCACCACTTAAAAGAAAATTTGAGGAAAACCAGTTCTGAATGACACTATGCTAATTTCTGTAATTTCTTTTTTTTTTTTTGATATTCTACATTTAATAAGTTTCACCAGTACCCTTCTAAGATGCACCGTAGATGTGATCCCACCAATTGCCCTCTCATATAGTGATTAAGAAAATGCCAGGAAGGCTACGTTTAACAGTTCGACTAAAATATTTCAGATTGTATATGAAGT
>CAUYRH010048933.1:0-11009 GCA_963574655.1 Perodicticus potto | reverse complement strand
CCAATTCATAATTGCTAAGTCATGGAAGAAGCCCAAGTGCCCATCGACCCACGAATGAATTAATAAACTGTGGTACATGTACACCATGGAATATTATGCAGCCTCAAAGAAAGATGGAGACTTTACCTCTTTCATGTTTACATGGATGGAGCTGGAACATATTCTTCTTAGCAAAGCATCTCAAGAATAAAAGAAAAAATATCCAATGTACTCAGTCCTACTATGAAGCTAATTTAAAGGTTTCATATGAAGACTATAACCCAACTATAGCACAATAATATGGGAAGGGAGGGGAGGGGGAGGTTGGGGTGGAGGGAGGGTAATTGGTGGGGCCAAGCCTACGGTGCATCTTAGAGGGGTACAGGTGGAACTTACTAAATGTAGAGTACAAATGTCTTCATACAATAACTAAGAAAATGCCATAGAGGGCTATGTTGAGCAGTTTGATGAAAACATTTCAGATTGTATATGAAACCAGCACATTGTGCCCCTTGATCGCACTAGTGTATGCAGCTATGATTTAATTTAAAAAAAAAAAAAAAAGAGGCTTAGGGAAGCAATGAGAAAACACACCCAATTGACACCTGACTCCATAGAGAATCAGATTATTTTAAAAGACAAATTTATCACTCAAGCGGCTCCAGACATTCAAAGAAAACTCCAGAAATTGGCTCTAGGCCCAGACCAGAATCTGGAGAATCTTCTTAAAATGGCCACTATGGTCTTTTATAACCGAGACCTGGAGAGAAAGGAAAATAGAGAGAAAGGAACAGAAAAGAATGACTGCTCTAGTAATGGCACTCCAACAAAGGAGCAACTTTCAGGGTCAGAGGGAAACCAGAGGAGCAAAAACCAAGTGCTTCCAATGTGGCCAGACTGGCCACTTCAGAAAAGACTGCCCCCAGCAGCACCACTGGCTGGGCAAGCCACCTGGCCCCTGTCCAGAATGCAAGGGTGACCACTGGAGGGTGGCCTGTCCCCAGAGGCAAAGGCCTCCTGGAACAGGGACCCCATCAGAGCCCAAACTGGACTGAGGGTGCCTGGGGAAAATTCTCATGGCTCCAGCATGTGTCATCACCCCTCAAGAGCCCCAGGTCTGCCTTATAGTGGAGTGCCAGGAGATAAAATTTCTTTTGGACACTGGAACAACTTTTTCTGTACTTCTCTCTAACCCTGGTCTTTTATCTCCCAAATCCATAACTATACAGGGGGTGTCTGGACAGCCCGTTGCCAAATTTTTCTCCCAGCCTTTAAGCTGCAATTGGGATGACTTGCTGTTCTCTCATGCCTCCCTAAAAAAAAAAAAAAAAAATCCCTGGAAACACTTTCTTTCATATCCCTCCCTGCCCATTTCCCAAGTATGAACTGGTGCATTTCCAGGCCAACTAAAAAAAAATACATCAGACTTCAAGTAGGTAGTTTAGATTAATTTGAAAATTAGCTGTCTCTTTTGATTGACAGCTAGGTACTTGCCAAATGTTAAAGATACACACAGCCAGACACCCTTCAGGAAACTTGCCTGATCCAACAGTTTGCATACACATTTCTTTTCACATTCAAAAGTTCTTAAAAATAAGTGGATTTTAAAATGATGCCAATATACCTGAAGATGCCAGCCAGTTCATCTTAGATAGAATTTAAAAGACTGCCTCAATTTGAGTGAGGCAACTGTAAAAAGTAAGAAGGGACCCAGAAAACCTAATGATCATCTTCTGGGCAGGTACATTGTAAAATCTTCTTAACTATTTCTAGTGTCAGGTTTACATGCCTGTTAACAACTCACATTTTTAAATTATAAGGGGCCTCCAAAACTGCAAAAGTTTCCAACCAAAAGAAACTTCTGATGCCTCTGCAAGTTTTCCGTTAATTTGTTCAGCCGTGGGATAAGCTTATGTGAGGCTCAGCGCGAGGTGGTGCTCTCATACACTGTTGCCCACGTCTCATGAGGTTTTCAAAGTTTCTTTGAAAATACACACGGACTTCTCACACTGTGTTAGCATCAGCTCCAGGACCGTTCTGCTTTCATCCTTAAACAGCTTCAGCATGTATTTCTTTAGAATAAAGATTTACTCTCTTTAATAACTCCAAAGTATTTTTGGTGTCAATAGGAAAAATATCTTTAGACTTCAAGAAATGAAACCTGTAGATTTCACCATTGAATGTGGCAAATGGCTGTTTGGAAGTTGTTCATTTGCTTTCTTCTAGACTAGGTGGGGCAGAGCTGCCTAGCTGGGGAAAGCCAAGTGAAGTTATTAGATGAGGCTCCAGTAGATTAAGAAAGACTGCCCATGAGCTGCCTGGACTATAATTCTAACTGTTACTGGTTAATTTCTATGATTCCTTTTTCATTATGCCATTGTTTCTGCTCCCCACCAGCACCTACCTTTCCAAAATGAAATTCTTCAATGGAAGACAGAGCGACACCCTGCCTGTGGCCTTTGTGACCGCCACCTGTATTAGAGCGCAAATGGCGCACAAGGCACTTAGGGAGGGGGTGCAAAACCAGGGGGCAGAGAGAGTTATATGCTGTCTAGAATCTTGTCTCATTCCCCCATTTCCTCAGTTGCAATTCATTTTCTTATTTTCTCTTATCTTTTCCCCTTTCTGTCCCCACTCTTTGGTCTCTGAAACCTGCAAAAAACACTTTAAAATATTGTGTCACTCAGCAGAAAAGATAATAAGTGTATTAATTACAGTGTTTACAGCCTGCTCTCCCCCACCTCCCATATCTACTAAAAACACCAACGCTCCCCCCAGAAAATCCCTTCTTGGGAAGATCAGCTCTTTCACGCCCCCTTCCATCCCCAGTGATTCCAGAGAAGATGATAGCTGCCTGTGGGTCACTAGATTTCACATCTGGAGATCAGGGTACTTGCTACTAAGAACTAAAGAGACATTCAGGATTGAAGCCCTCCCTTGGAGGGAGGAAGAGGCCGTGGAAGTCAGGGGCCCCTCTGGCTGGGCCTGGCAGTCAGTTTGAGGTTGAGAATTGAAAAGAAGGAGCAGAGAGGGTGTGGGAGATCCATGAGGCCTGTGGGTATGGAGCCTTGTCCACTTTGGAGGCATGCCTGCCATGAATGAATGGATGAAAAACAAGAGAAGTAGAGAAAAACTGTAAGTATAGTGAGATTTACAAATTACATCTCCTTGTGTATTATCTGAGTCCCATAAAGATTTGATTTGCTTTTAATTACTTTTGCTTGATGGATTGGATTCCTTCCTGTGAGGCCCTTTGCCTTGGCTTTTACTCCAGTTTCATGCCTACCTTGTCATCTGTCAGGCTGTCAGATGTTAGTGAACAGCGGAATTGCGGGTAGAATTGGGTTTCCAATTGTGGATGAGTCTCTCAATGATGAGATAAATTTGCTTCTCACGTGTAAAGATGTCTCCCCCAAAAAACCAGAGAATTCTTATTGCCTTAACATACCCCTCTATCATTTTAGAAGGGTAGTAGTACCGAATCCTATGTCACACAAAGCACTTAAACTAAGTTATAGACTTCTACATAAAATGTGAAAAAGCACAAAACATCTATAATGAAATGGTGAAGTGAGGGTAAATATAGATGAAATGTATTTATACTTTGAAGAATTCTGGTTGAACATTTGCTAGATGCCAGGCATGTGCTAGGTACAATATAGCATAAGGAAATTCAAATATAAGACATTCATAAATTCCAATTTAAATTAGAAACATGGCAAATGAATTACTACCCATAAAAAAATGTAAGTATAAAATCATACAAGGATAAAATCCCCTTATGCAATCAGGGACAAGGTGGCTGGAGCTTTCTATTTAATCATCTCATTAAAGTCTCCCTGTGTAGAGGGTCATGCTACCTTCCTCTTGGGAATCCTAACCCCCTTCTTTTGGAAACTCTTTCTCCCTAATTCCAAACAGGTGGAAGTTTTAAGAAAGGTACACATCATAAGCTCCCCCCTTTTGCCACAGTTGATGAGTCTAGAGATGGACAAGAGACTCAAATCAGGCAGAGCTGCTGCTGGAGCTTTTATTTCCCACTATGTGAAGAAGTTTGCCTGAAAAAAAATTGCAGCTGGTATGCAAAGAGAAAAGGCAAAAGCTGGACAGAGAAAAAGGCCTGGCAGGCTCTGGCTCCAGGGGGCCTGTGCTCAGCCACAATCCTGCTTTCTCCTATAGACAATAGAACCATAAAGTGCACCCCCCCATTTTTGTTTTTTTACTAAACTAGTTTAAGTTGGAATTTTTTGTCACTAATAATTGAAATTTTTCTAATATACTTATTAAATTTAGATTGGTTTATATAAATAAGAAAAAGCCTAATTACCAAGTAATTATTTTGAGTCTTACCAAAATAGACTTTGGAAATCAAAGACTGTGGTTTAAATCCCAAGTTTGTCCCTCACTCATTGAGTGACCTTAGGTGATTGCTGTGAACTGTGGCTTTATATATAGTGTGCAGTGTACTCGTACACTGTATACGTAATGAGATATATACATATCTCATTCTTATACATAGAATGTGTATCTCATTCTGAGGATCAAATGAGGTAGTGTGCGTTAAACACTAAGTATGGTCCACTCCAGGGAACAAGGTCATTGTTTCATTCCCCCATGATGAATCCAAATTCAAGGAAGCAAGAATTGCAGATGCGCTGTTGCTATGCTGAAGGGTGGAATGATTAAGGGCGTTTAAGAGCATTCCTCAGTCAGATGGGGAGAGAATTATGGCTGTGCCAAGTGAGCTCAAAGAAATTATTCAGAGCAAAGTCAGCAGAATTATTTTGCCACAGATAAAAGACCTGATAGAGCAAATAGATTACCTCTTTCTAGGAAAGAGGAAGTACTTGGTGACATGAGAAAGGAACTGGGAAAAAATAACAGTTCTACAGGTAACTGATGCTTTTCTGAAAATTCCTGGATGTTTCAGAGTTCTCAGCATATCAACTGGGCGACTGGATTAGATCTATGTAGGCTTCTGATGCGTGTGAATAGTTGATAACCAGAGAAGGAGCACTATTAGATCACTGGAGAACCTTAAAAATAATCGGCTACTATTGATTTATGCAAAGGATTCTGGCAAGTTGTCTCACATGCAGAATCGGTAATGAGGGTGCGCTTGTAGTCACATGTTCTGGTTTGATGATCTACGTTTGAAATTTTACTAAGGGGTTTAGCAATTTGCAGCAGCTAAAAAGGCATTGTCATTATTAACTTAAACAATAAAGGAGCCAGTTGAGATGATAGTCATGCAGGATGGCCCAGGGTGAGGAAAAGGCAACTTTTCTGAGGCAAAGTAGAATGTGGCTATTAGTTATGGAGGTAGGGCAGGGCCGTAGATTACTTCAAATCTGGACTATTGCACTAGGAAAATTACAATGTCCCATTAATCTAATTTAACCCAGCATAGGAGATGTAATTTATTTATTCAGATCCTAGCGTATTAAGAGAACTTTGCAAAAATGAAATTTCTAAATTGGCCTTGAAGATTCCAGATGTTTCATAATTTTCCATAGTGTCAAATATTTCATTATATACAGGGAGGGGGTCAGGTTTTCTTTTAAGACCACAGTAGGATAAAACATATTTTATCTACCTTTAAAAAAAAGAATTAACAAAATAAAGATATTTGTCAGAAAGAGTATTTAGCAAGACCACAGAGCTTTGATGAAATCAGGATTTCCAGAATAGTGATTTCTGGAGAGACATCGGAATGATTTGAGCCTTGCTCCACACCTTTGGAATTAAAATCCCAACTCAGGATTCTGAAGCAGGCAGGGCCTGGGGTGTGAGATCACTGTTCTAGATTAACTTGTTTCTTATCTGGGAAATATACAAAGAAAAAGTGGAAAGTCCACGAAAAAGGCCTGGAAAGCCTACCTCTGTGTATTTCACAGCTAGGGTGCTCTTTGCTGTCATCTGCAGCTTTCATAATCTATCCCAGAACCGGCGCAGCCTCAGACACCGGCATTTTAACCTCCCAACATTCCCAAGTGCCTATGCACTCACTTGGCTTTCGTTAAGCAAAATGCTCTGTGCTGTGAGAGGAGAATGGGAGTTGAAGCAGTAATATTCAAGGTATGCAGCATGGGTCCACGTGCTATTGATTTATTGGTGATAAGAGATGGGTCATTCTAGTTAGTCAGATTACCTGTCGGCCCCTAGCGTTGTGTTCCTAGGATGGAGCAGCCCATGGTCTATAGGCCTCTTTTGATTAGTGAGCTAATTTCACAATGAAAGCTTAGAGAGTTATTCCCTGATAGCAAAATTGCCGGGGATAGTAAGCATGCCATTTTCTCACTGACATGCTTCTATTAAATAAAGTAGGTAATTGAATTTGTATGGATATTCATTCTTTCCAAGAGACTTAATGTATTTTAAATTTTAATTTTTAAAGTGTCCCATAAATAGTTAATATATTATAAAATGTTCTTGATGCCAAAAGGTTATAAGAAGTTACTCCTATATATCATCGCATTGTACCAAGGTAGAAGCTAAGAATATTCCAATTTTACGCATGAGGAAAATGGGACTTAGAAACACTAAGGAATTTGAATAGAGTCATTTGGCCAATATGTGCTGGGGTGAAGGTTTGAACTCAGGTCTATCAGACTACAGACTCATGTGTCTCAAGAACTAAAGGCACACCCAGACGGTTCTCCCAGATGGACGAAGGAAATGGGAAACAGTCATATTTTTTATATGATTAGTTTAAACTAAGGAGCAAGAAAGTCACTGCTCCCCTTCTGGTCTGGGGGAGAGTGTTACAGATTGGTTTCTTTGCTGGGCCTGGTGGCTCACACCTGTAATCCAAGCACTCTAGGAGGCTGAAGTGGATGGATCGCTTGAGCTCAGGAGTTCAAGACCAGCCTGAGCAAGAAGAAGACCTCATCTCTACCAAAGGTAGAAAATAAGCTGGGCATGGTGGATATGCTTGTAGTCCCAACGATATGTGAGGGTGCTGGAGCTATGACATCAGGGCACTCTACCCAGGGTGAAGAATGAGAGCTTCTCAAAAAAAAAAAAAAAAAGATGGGGCGGCGCCTGTGGCTCAAAGGAGTAGGGCGCTGGGTCCATATGCTGAAGGTGGTGGGTTCAAACCCAGCCCCAGCCAAAAAAAAAAAAAAAAAAAAGATAGTTTCTCATCTTGTGTTAACCTAGGACAATAACAGTGCTGTGGTTCAGAGGGGATGCTGAAATCTAGTATTCTTCAGCCTAAATATAGCCTACCTGGGAGTCTTTGCAGAGGCATCACATTTCCATTATGCCAGTGGAAAAACTCACACCTTAACAGGGCTGTTTATTTAATTTCTAATATATTGCTCTAAATAATATCCTGTTTGGGTATCAAATCATCTGAGCAGATATCCGAAACTGATGGGTTGAAAATAAGTGGACATTGTGAAACTCTCAAGGGCAAACAGTGCAAGGCCCTTAATTCTAAGTTAGCAGGCAAACTGATGCCATCTCCCAGAAAAAAATAGTACAATTTACACTGTGACATTACAGATGACTGGTCGGTTATGAGTAAAAATGCTAACTGGAAATTACTTCTCTGTCAACCCGAACTACCAGAACATAGCTAAAAACTAGAAAACAATGATTTATGAAGCCTAGAAAACAAGGGCTTCTAAAAAGACAAAAGGAAATAGAAGTCCATATCTTGTCTAAACTAAGCTCAGCTCTTGCTTAGATCTTACTGACTCCTACTTTACAAACAATTTTAACAAAGTTGGTCATCAGTGGCAGTAAGTAGAGCAAGATGCCAGTGCAAACACTTTAATAGGCCCAATCATTGCTAGTAACCCAGAAGAAAAAATACTTTTAAAAATTCAAAAATTGAAAGTTACTACACCATGGACAATAACACAAACTTACATAGTAATTAAGATAATTTGCCTTTACTGTTTACTTGATATATGTGATTTAAGAGTCTTAAAGTCCCTACAATTAGTAAAAAGGAAAAGTATTGTTTAAACATTTTTTAAATAACATTAAAATCCTTCATCATTAAAAAAAGAAGAAGAAAGAAAAATAAAGTTAGTACAATTGGAGAGTTAAAAAGGATGAGTTTAAAACCCTGTGTGCCCTATAGTCATAAGGACATCACAGGACTATAGCCTGTCAGCATCCATTGTGTTACTGATGGACTTGGCAGTCATGAGTCTACAAGAAAACCATTCGAAAATATTCTGCCTGTTTTTTCAAAGGCAGGGAAGGACATAATCATCTGAGAGAGAGGCAACGACAGGAAAAAGACCTTATTGGAGCCCTTAGAGCCATCTTGTCTTAGTCTACTTGGGCTGCCATAGCATATGCCAAAGAGTGGGTGGCTTATACAAAAGAAATGTATTTTTTTACAGTTCTGTAGGATGAAATTCACACACATACACAAAAAGTGCCAGTGGGATTAGTCTCTAGTGAGGGTGAGGCCCCTCTTCCTGGCTTGCAGACAGCTGCCTTCTTTCTCACTGCGTCCTCACCTGGCCTTTCCTTTGCACACACACACACTCCTGGTATATCTTCTCTTTTTGGAAGGGCACTTATCCTATTGGATTAGGGGCCCACCCTTATGACCTCATTTAACCTCAGTTATCTCCTTAAAAGCCCTAACTCCAAGCACCATCATGCTGGAAATTAGGGCTTCAAAATATGGATTTGGAGGAAGAAAGGACACAATTCAGTCCATAACACATGTGAATATAATACTTATTCAAAAATTTAAAAAGAAAACATTATGCTGCTGCCTCCTTTTTGCCCAATTTGTTGAGTGTCTACGATGTGGAAGGTGTATAGCGGTACTTTGGAAGAAATACTCACAATGAAGAAACTCACAAAAGAGTAGGAAAAAGAACAATAAAAATATTTTGACATTTAATTTCCTGGTAAATAAACAGTCATTTTCTCATGATTTTTTTAGATGTTGCTAAATGCAAAATATCAAGCATAGTACATAATTTCTCTTCTTTTAAAGAGTCCCTTCTTTTCATAAATAGTCTCTTCTTTTTTCATAAATAGTCTCTTCTTTTTCCATGTTTCTCTTCTTTTATTTCCTTTCACCTTCTCAATTCTTCCTATCCTCTTATTTCTTGCTTCTATTTTCAGTAACTTTTCTGTGAAATCATTAATTTGATTGTGCCTGATTAGGGCTTCTCATTCAAGAAGCCAACAAGACACTACTCAAAATTTCAATTGCCATTTAAAATAATTCAGGGTTCAGTAAAAATTCTGCATTTATCTCACCCTATTTCCTAGGATAGAAAACAGCAAAAATGCTTGTTTCCTCTAGGGACTTGCTTTCACTCCTTTTACCTTCTCCTATTAATTATTTAAAATTATCTGGATAAATTTTTAGCTCTCTGTCTTACCTACAGAAGTACATTTAATAAAGTATGATTTTGTACACATATTACTACAGATAAGAACTAGAGAAATGCAATTCTGGTTTGACTCTTTGTCATCAAGACCTCCATAAGGCCACGAAGTCAAGACAAGTGGTGACAATTCATCTACAAAATGCTAGGTTCCTGGCTACAGAAGTTTTCATTTGCTATACTAATGAGATTTTAATTCATTGGCAGGTGAGAGCAGTTGTTGAACAGTCCTAGTTATTTCGACGAAATGTTTAAAAAAATTTTTCATCTTTGATTTGTGAGTTAAGTTTCCTCTTTTAAATGTTTTGCCAGATACCCAAAGTACAAAAGGCAGGGTATAATCTCTGTTCTGCTACAATAAGCCTGTACAGGCGACAACTAAGAACAGGTTATAAATATCCCATAATTTGCTGAAAGTGCTGAAGCACAGCTATAAGAAGGTCTTCGTCTTCTTCTCCTTCTCCTTCTTCTTCCCTCTTGGCATTTCTCTTATCAAGATTCGACAGCAGTAGGCCCAAAGCTCGGCTGGCTATTTATGCTTTCCTACAAGACTAAGAAAACATTACACTGCTGTAGACAACAGTCTAAAAACTTAGATCCCTATTTAATATGGAAAGTTCAAGGTTTGTCTGCTTAAAATTGTCATTTAAGCAGTGACCAGAAAAATTATATTTATTGAGGGAAGAAAAGATGGAAATGAGGAGCAGATGTTATCCAAACGTCCTTTGACATAAATTTTATCATCAAGGCATTGAAATTAATGGCCATAAAATCAACTTGAGCAAGTTCCAGGCTAAGCTAATGACCAGCTGCAGAATAAACATACCTCCATCCTGACCCGCCCACCTCAGAAATAAAGATTTCCAATAATGGCAAAAGTGTCTTATGCTGATGGGGAGTTCACAGGGATGAAAATAGTCACAAATTGCAGGTCCATTCCTAATTTGCATTCTGGCTTAAGAATGTTCCTAATCTGTTTAAATTTTAACTGTCCATCTAACAGATAAGCTTGCCTTTTAAATTTGCCCAATAAACATGACGTTCCCGAGAGCTGAAATTTAGTGGTATGAAGACTTTTGTGACTTGAAGGCTATTTTCTTTTTTTTTTTTGAAGGCTATTTTCATTGGAGATGTTTATCTTGCAAAATGTACCTGGTTCTAACATTCTGTGCCTGACATCTATATTTACTGCCATGGGGGCAGCTGCCAACATCAACGCTGAAATGCTTATTTTGCTGATTCACTACTCCAAGGAAAGTGTGTGTCTCATCCTACTAGCCAACAGGGGAAATGGGTGGCATCTTAAAATTGTGGGGCTAGAGGTCATCTGTCTACTGATTCCAAATCACAGCTTCACAGCTGTTTCTAGGCTGGCTGCAAAGAAGCTTGTTAAAAACACAATGTCATAGGTCTGGCCCCTGGAAGATTCCAAGGTGAGCCATAGGAATTTGATGGTTGTATGGCTCCTGTGGAGTTTATGATGTGCCATCAGGATTGGGAATCCTTCCTCTAAGTTCTTCTTTTTTTTTTTGAGACAGAGCCTCAAGCTGTCACCCTGGATAGAGTGCTGTGGCATCACAGCTCACAGCAACCTCCAATTCCTGGGCTCAAGCGAGTCTCTTGCCTCCGCCTCCCAAGTAGCTGGGACTACAGGCA